>CABFPE010001143.1:41235-51728 GCA_900660155.1 Hofstenia miamia | reverse complement strand
TAGAAAGGCTGTGGAAGTTAAAGAAGGTTGAAGTAGTCCCGGTAGTAGTAGGAGCACTAGGAGCAGTGAGTAAGAAGAATAAGAGATACTTGACGGAGTTGGGAGTATCAAAGTGGGGAGAAGTGGTAGCACAGAAGGCAGCATTGTTAGGTACAGCAAGAGTCCTGAGGAAAGCTCTCAGACTCCCTGGGAACTGGNGCGCCACTATAATAGTTAAAATTCGAAAACTTGGAAGCCGTTTTTCTCACGTTTGAACAACGCCACCACGCTGAAATTTACGTGACTTTTGGCGAATATACTAAGCTAGATGGCTACAAATTTTCAGCCAATTTGATTGGATACAGGCCTAATATTCGCACAGCGCCGCTGAATACACCCCCAGCGCCGCTGAATAGCAGAGGCATCGAAATTTACTGGTATTCAGCGGCGCTCATATAATAATAATAATAATAATCACAAGCCACAGGATGTCATAGAAAATGAGAAGGTTAAGATACTGTGGGACTTCAACATACAGACAAGCAAGGCGATAGAAGCTCGGAGGCCAGACATAGTAGTTGTAGACAAAGAGAAAAGATTAGGAACAGTGATAGACATAGCAGTACCAAAAGACAGGAATGTAGAAAGCAAGGAGAAAGAGAAGATAGACAAGTACAGGGAGTTGGCAGAGCAAATAGAAAGGCTGTGGAAGTTAAAGAAGGTTGAAGTAGTCCCGGTAGTAGTAGGAGCACTAGGAGCAGTGAGTAAGAAGAATAAGAGATACTTGACGGAGTTGGGAGTATCAAAGTGGGGAGAAGTGGTAGCACAGAAGGCAGCATTGTTAGGTACAGCAAGAGTCCTGAGGAAAGCTCTCAGACTCCCTGGGAACTGGAGAGTTCGCCGAGCTGAGAGGGATACCAGCATGAAGCTGTGAGATGCAATAATAATAATAATAATAATAATAATAATTAAAGGAATATATTTGCCAAAAAATTACAATTAATCTACAAGTTAAATATGAAATGTATAATAATATTAAATTTGTGTGTGTGTGTGTCTGTATGTGGTGTGCTCAGTGTAAAAAATAAGTAAATGTCGATGTAAAAGTGCACATCTTAATTTTTTTCTAAATTTTTTGGAATTTTTTTCTACTCTAGTCTCATTATCTAAATCATTCCAAATATTAGAGCCTGCTTGATGAAAACTAGGATATGAAATACTTCTACAAATAAATTTATGTGATCGAGGATTTACTTTTAAGTAATTATCTAGAAAAGAAATTGATTGTCGGCCATATTTATACTTAAATAAAATTGAAGCTGCATGGAATTGTACTTGATATAGCGGGAAAATATGTTATACTTTCGTTTGTATTCACTAACATGATCATGCTTACTTGCAAAATGTAATGTTTTTAGTGACCAATTAAAAGTGTTTGATAATAAATAGCAGCTTTTTGTATTAAAATTAATAAATAAAATGAACAATAATTTAGTTGCGATAAGCAAAATGGGTGCAATAGCTGAATGTGATAATCTGCCCAATAAATTTCTGAGGTGGTATAAGTATCTAACGCCAGAAGCGATTTTTTGTAACTTTTTTAGGAGAAATTTATCGAATTTTAAATCTTTGTCAATATCAACACATAAATATGTAACATGATCACTTTGTTTTATCAGAACACTGTTCACAATTAATTCAATTTTGTTTGTTATTTTTTTTACACCATTGGGGGAAAATATAATGAATTGAATTTTTTAAATATTAATTTTTAATTGATTGGATGTGAAATACCTTGAAAGATTTTCAATATCACTTTGGAAATTTTTTGTGGGCCTAAATGCATTATTCTCTGTATTTATGAGACACGTGTCATCAGAAAATTGATAAATTTCACTATGTTTTACATGTTTAATTATGTCATTTACATATATTGCAAACAAATTTGGCCCTAGTACTTTGCTTTGAGGTACTCTTCAATTGGTTGTAATCTAATCAGACTTCATGTTATTCCTTAATACACACTGTTTTCTATTTTTTTAAGAAACTCATAATTATCTTAATTGAATTTTGTTGAAATCCATAATTTTTAAGTTTAATTGATAAAATTTCGAAATTCATTGAACTAAAAGCTTTGCTTAAGTCTAGAAGGGCTATGCAACTGGATTTATTTTGAGATTTATTAGCGGATATTTTTTCATCAATTGAAATAATTGCAGCACTTGTACTATGTTTAGCGAGAAAACCAAATTGTTTAGATAATAAAATATTCTTACATGCAAGATATGAATGATTTGAATGTCCAGTAACCTTTCAAATAGCTTACTAAATGGATGCTTTATTGAAATTGGCCTATAATTTTTAGCAATCAGGGGATCTCCATTTTTATACAAAGGTGTTATATCTGACTTTTTCATTATCGCCGGAAATTCGTTTTGAACTATACATTGATTAAATGCAAATGATAAATGGTCACCAAATACATGAAAAAATGCTTTAATTATAAAGTAAGGTAAATGAGTCGAACCTGAAGATTTATTAACGTTTAAGTTTCGTACAATAGTTTGTAATTCTTTTAAGGTATATAACCTAAATTGAAACGTAGATTTACAATGTGATTGCTTAAGTTTCGATAAAGGAATTTTAAGAATATTGAGGTGACCTAATTCTTTAAAAGTGTGATTTAGATGATTTAAAATCTTTTTTTATCGGTAAATTTTTTATTATCAATATAAATTTCTGAAATATCATTCGATTTTCCAATAAAACGGTTTAAAAATTTCCACTTTTGTTTAGAAGAGTTTAAGTTTTTCAAAAATCGAGGTTGTTTTAATGATGTATTTTTTGTGAGTAGGTCTTTAATTAATTTCTTTGATCTTTCGTAATTAGTCCAATTGGGTCGACTTAGCTAGTTCAAAGAGTTTCTGCTATGTGTTTATCGTGTTCTTAGTTAGTTGATTAACAGTTAAATCGTCGTGATTTGTTAATTACTCGGTGTGACTTCAGCGGTGTTACTTTGTTTAGTTTTGATTGATCCATGCGGCAATGTAATTTAACATGTGAGAACCAGAATATAGTCGAAAGGGATATTTTTTCGTTAAATTTTCAATGATTTCATCTGAATAGTTTTTGAAATCTATAGATAGCATAAATCGTTTTAAATTTAGATAACTTAGCATGATATGTACTAATATAAATATAGAGTGCATGATCACTGAAAGATTCGAGGATTAAATGTTTATATATAGTTTCTGAATTACATAAAAAATAATCAATTAATGTTGTTCTTCTAGTGGGAGTCTTAATTTTTAAGTTAAAAATAGCGCATAGTTCATTCAATGCATTTTTTTCATAAAAACTGAAATAATTTATATTAAAGTCGCCTAATGTACTTAGGGAATAGTTATTATTAGGAATATTTGAAATTTCATCGCATTTAAACTTTATACGTTAATTAATTCATGTTTGGAGGAATTTGTAGGTGATTTAATTTCAATCCATAAAGATTCAAAGAGAATGATCAGATTCAAGATCTTTTTTTTTCATATTGAATTTAATTCTTTTGGTACAATAATCATAAGACCACCACCTCTTCTATTCCTATTTTTAACAAAAACTTCAAAAATTGCGGGGTCTGGATTGAACAATATTTTTGAACGAGTGTAGAACTTATTGTTGTTAAAAATGCATTGTTTATTAAAAAGGAATCTGCAAAATTTTTTCCTGAATTTCTTGTAGTTTTTTCTTTTTGAATTTCATGATATAAGTTATTCCATATCTTAGTTGCTGTGTGGTGAAAGCTATTATATTGTTTATCTAAGCGTAATAATGTTTGAGAACGTTCATTTATTTTAAAATATTGTAAAAATGAAATTGCGGTATGACCAAATTTGAATTTAAAAAGTGTTGATAACATGCATTTGAATTTGTTAGTAAGGGATAGTATTTTCTATCTTAGTCGATAGGTGGATGCATTGTCATGTTTTTGAGCGAAATTGAGTGTTTTAAGAGACCAATTGAAAGTTTTAGACAGAAGAATGCATTATTTTGAATTTATATCTTTAAAGAGAATTGAGCAATATTGAAAGTGTGATAAGCAGAAAGGTTATATTAATTGTTTGTGATATGCATTTGAAGTAATTCTAAGATGATAAAGATACCTAACCCCAGAAGGCGTTTTTTAATTTTTGACATTAAGAATTTTTCAATTTCAACACCTAAATAGCTGATGAATTCACTTTGTTTTATTGGTATGTGATTTATATTAAGTTCAATGTTTTTTGTGAGACTTTTGAATGTCTTAGGAGAAAATATTGTAAATTATGTTTTTTCAATATTTACTTTCAGGTGATTATTTGTGAAATATTTTGCTAAATTTTCAATATCATTTTAAAGGTCTTTAGTTGCATTAGAGGCATTTATATTAGTACTTCAAAGACAAGTATATCTGCATGTTGATAAATTTTATTGTATTTTACATTTTGCGTTATGTCATTCATGTAGATCGCAAATTGGATGGGACCTTAAACTGTGCCCGAGGCACCCCACGGTAAGATATTATAGATTTTGATTTTTTGCCATTGTATATAACCCTTTACTGTCGACTTTGAAGTAAGTTCATTATTAAGTTAATAGCTTTGTTATCAAAGTTATTATACATTAATTTACGTTTAAGTATGTCAAAACTCATTGAGTTAAAAGCTTTGCTTAAACCAAGAAGGGCAACACAACTACATTTATTAAAGGCTAAATTAGATATTATTTGTTCTGATTTTTGATAGAATTGCATCTTGAGTGTTATAACCACTACAGTAGGTGTTCTATTATTTTTGTTTTTTCTGTCAAAATTTAGTTATCAATTTTCAATTCGTTAATGTCAGTTGAACTTCCTTTACTTTTGCACAGAATTTTATATTGCCATTTTTCGCTTGCTTTATTTAAGGTATCGACAAACTTGTTTTGTTTAAAAGCAGAATTTTTTTCTTAATTGTTGAATTATCTTCTTTGATTTTTCGTAATTAGTCCAATTTGTGGTAGACGCTTCATTTTAGCAAGATTAAATTATTTTCTTTTAATGCTTACATGTTCATGTATTTTGCGATAATCAGCATTGAATAAAGCAAAACTGCGAGCCGTTAATTTAACCTTTCTGCATTTAATTGGTGCCACTTTGTTAATTGCATTGCAAATTTCTTTTCAAATATAATTAATCATACACAATAATGATTTTAGTGTGCATATGTAATTGAGTGATATGTTTTTCAAATGTCTTTCAATTATTTCGTCCGAATAATTTAGATAATCCCTTGTATATGTTATTATAAAATGATTAGTTTTAGTATTTGTATTACTTATATATACTGGACATATTAACTGAATAAGCAATTGATTTTCCAGCAAATCTTGTATTTTGTTAAAATATAATCAAACTACATTACATTTTGTGTAATAAAGGTACTCAAAATCATGAAGTCCGTATGAAAAGGCACACACCAAGCACCAAGTCCGTAACAAGTGTGCTTACTTTTAGCTTTCAGCAATTGTTGGACCCGTGTGGGCATGCTCTCCACATGTCTTGTGTCCCTGACGCAAAGATCCAAGAGCTTGTTGATATGCTGCTGCTTGCTGGTAAATGACTCTTGCTGCAGCCTCCATTTGAGAATTGCCCAAATCATTTCGATGGGGTTCATGTCGGGTGAATTCCCCTGCCATTGAAGAAGTTCTATGCCATGGTCGCTCATGAATTTCATTGACACCTTTGAGGTGTGGTATGGGGTGGAGTCTTGCTGGAATGTATAGACACCATCAGGAAACCATTCCTGTGCCTGAGGGATCATCCTGTTCTTGAAGACATCCACATATTTGTTGGAGTTCATTATTCCATCAATACAGTGGATGCGACCAATTCCCTTCCACGACATATGTCCCCAAATCATTACTGTGGGCGGGTGTTTCACAATCTGCACCATGTGATCTTCTGCTTCTTTGCGCATGTATTGAAGACGAATAATCTGAACTGCAAAAGAGCACTCATCTGAAAATATGACGTTTTTCTAGTATGATTCGGAGAAGTGCTGGTACAACTTAGCCCACTGCAGCCGTTTGGCAATCATGGCCTTTGTGAGTAGCGGCTGCTTTATGGACCTAATAGCGATTCTTCTCTTTTCACGAAGTCGCCTTCGGACTGTTCTCACTGAGATGGAGAAATTTTCTCTCTATTTTGAGGTCAATCGCAGTCAATCTAGGATTGCTGAGGCTTTTTCTGAGAAGGGTTTTGTCATTGCGTGCTGTAGTCTTTCTCTTAGACGCAAACCTTCCGTTTCTCTGAACTGCAATTGTGCCAGGAAGGGCATGATTCACGATTATCCTGCTGACCGTTGGCTGGGGCACACCAATGTCATTAGCAATTTCAGTTTTAAGGTATGCAGTGCTAGAGCAATAACCCGCTGACGCTGTTTACTAAGTGTCGGTGTGATGTGACGTAACAACAGAACACACAAGAGACAGTTGAGTAAGTGTTAGTGGCTGATAAGAAACTGCTTAGAAAATAAACATATAGACAACTCGCTTATTCAAGGCGTTTTTAAATCATTATTCAGTTAATATGTCCGCAGGTGTAGATGCAAATAGCATGATCACTGAATGATTCGAAAATTAAGGATGTAAAGCATAAGTCTGAATATGATAATTTTTATTTGGGTTGTATGTGATTTTAATCAGTTCCTTATGAAATTTGTTTTCAAACGATATAATTTCTATCCAGAGTGATTCAAATATATCCTGGTCTAAATCATATTCTAATTTACGCATTGGTTTTAAACCTTTTGGAATTATTAGCATGAGTCCGTCACCTCCACCAAATTGGTTTTTTATGAAAATGTCAAAAAAATGCCGGTCAGAATTAAACAAATTAGGATCAGTGTCATCATTTAACAAAGTTTCAGTAACTAAGAAAATTGCGTTTTGACTATCTTATTTAAGGACGTGATCCAAATTCAATACGTTAACAAGTGAAAATCGAATTGTAAACAACACCGTCAACAAATGGCGTTTTACGTTAACATGGCCGTAAAGCAATTGCCTAACTTGCACTGGGAATAAATACGCAAATAAGTGTTAATGGTGAAGTTTACGTTAAATGCCAGTTTTTTACGCAAAGGTTTACAGTATATTTAACGGTTGTTATGACGTCACGTTGCAGCTGAATACTACAAATAGCTTTATTGCGAAGCATTTCAATCCTGCATATTTCAAACATCTCTATGCATATAAACTTAGGCAGACATTTATTGAGCTATTTAATTAATCGTTTGCATTAATAATTGTGAGAAACATATAGTCTCTAATGCGATTAAGTAGGGATGAATGAAAATTCGAAATCCCTACAGGGGGTTAAGTATGTATATATTCAGCATGCTAAATATTTGGAAAATTGCCATTTTTGCTTCTTAGAGCTCTGAATGAAACCAAATTAATATAGATGTTTTTTGCATACAATTTTTATACGAGAAATATATAATTTTTTTCGATAACATAGAAAGTTCCTAAATCACGACTGTTAAAAAATTAAAAATACTCTCTGAATTATCAGGACTTTTAGTGATAGTAGTTTTCTGTAATCAAGTCAAATATATCATTAATATTAGCACATTTTGTTACAAAATTAAAGCAAGAGAACCATGTATTTAGCTTAAATTGGCGAAAGTAAAATAACATTTGAAACAATATATTCTTAGCGTCTAAGTTTTTTATTCTTCTGGCCAATATTTTCTTACTGACAAATTTGAGCAGAATAATTTAGCGCTAATATGCTTATTTCATCAATGATTATATCATTATTGACAAGTTTCAGTGACTTGAATGAACAGTTTTTAAGTGTATACATGTCACAATTTAATAACTAGATTTATTTTATTTATAGAATATCAAGTGTATGTATATTGAAAAGAGAAAATGTTGATTACAAAATTTTGAAATACAACCAAGTCTTATAAAAGCAAAAATTAGTTCTTCTTAAGAGAACAGCGTAATTGTCTTATTCTCAAATTGACATATTCTGCTGCGTTACTCTGAACAATTTCACAGCTAAATGCTCTTTCAACATATACAAAAGGCATTTTACATCCTCAAAAGTATTTTTTCTTTGTCCAAACCAATTAAACTGAATAAGATCAAATTTCTCAAAACTATGTAAAATTAAATTCCTGAGGAAATCAATAGGCTTGCTACATTTTGATGCCTCAATTATTTCTCGTTCAATAACTGATTTAAAATTTGTACCTTTCGCAATCCAAACATTGCCAGAGTTAAATATTTGTATCAAAACTCGACGAAAAAAGGCATCATTTAATGGTGCATTTGTAAGTTCTAAAGTTAAGTTGAATTTATTACGCATTGCTATTTTTTTTTAATAAATTTCATATAAAATTGAATAATTTCATGAATTCATATATTTCTTCTCTTGGGTTAATTTCATAACGCAAATTGTTTATTTGAATTATATATTTATCTTGATTACAAACAACAATTAACAGCTAAATATCGTGTTAACTCAAAGAGTGCATTTTTAGTTTCTAAGCAATCTTACATTTTTTTATGATTTGCAAACTTACTAAAACCCGCACATACATTGCTAACATCAATATTTTATACAAAAAGTTAGACATTTCAGTAATTAAAATTGTATGCATAAAATATATATAATAATTTGATTTCATTTAGTGCTTTAAGAGATGATAATCGCAATTTTCAATATATATATATATATATATATGGGTACTTAAGACAGTAGGCTTAGGTATATCGAATTTTTATTCATGACTACTTAATAGCATTAGAGACTACATTTCTCAAAAATATAAATACAATGGATTAATTAAATAGCTCAATAAATGTCTGCATAAATTTATATGCATAGATATGTGTGAAGGAATTTGCAGAATTGAAATGCGTTGCAACGCTATTTATAGTATTCATAATAACCGTTAAAGATACTGTAAACCTTTGTGTAAAAAACTGGCATTTGACGTAAACTTCACCATTAACATTTATTCGCTTATTTATTCCGAGTGCAAGTTAAGCAATTGCTTCACGGTCATGTTAACGTAAAACGCCATTTGTTGACGGTGTTGTTTCCAGTTCGATTTTTACTTGTTAACGTATTGAATTTGGATCATTTCCCTTATTAAGTTTAGACAATCATTTCTTTTTGAATTGAGACTTCTAGCATTGAGATATACAAATTTATAGTTATTGCTTGATAAATGTATGAGCTTTCCAGTAGACATTGTTTTAAAAGTCGGATTGAACACTTTGCTGCAAATGATTGAATTCATTATACAGTGCTCATCAAAACAAGAGCTGGCATACTATAATCGTGTTATCAACTACTGAAGGATAAGTAATTTCATTTTTTATGAAATTGAATTTTATCAGGAAAACTTGCAAATCATTATGATTAGAATTGTTCACTAGATGGCTGCTTGATTCAGTAATGCCATTAATGGCCCATTGTCGGATGATCAATGGTCTAAAAGAAACTGATAAATAATACTTTTTGAAAATTGAAATTAAACTTTAGTGCAGTGCACATATTACATTCAATAATATAATAATTTCTCTGTAAAATTATGGAATTTTCAGATAATGGTGGCAGTTGTTTATGGTATGGCTAAAATATGCTTAGTCAAAATTTGTAAGCTTTTCATAATTCCAATATTTTCAATTTCGTCCCTGCAACATCGCCATTATTTAATAGATGGTGATTGATGGTAAATGGTATGTAGGATGAATGTGCTAATAGCAAATTAATGACAAAATTTCTAATGTTTCGCAAAATAAATACCAAATTGCAAGCTAACATTTACAGACAACAATATGTATATGATATTTATATGATATTTATATAATATTTATATGAGATTGTTAAACGGTAAGATTTATTTTTTGCTTAATTAACAATCATATGCGTTATTCAGAAATTCTAAAAGCTAGTCCTCTTATAGAGGATGAACGAATAAACGCGCTATTTAGAGATTTTCATTAAATCAAAATTCTTGAGTTTATATATTAATTTAAAAAAAAACGCATCATTTATTTGACATGTTTCGGCATGACGCTGCCATTTTCAAAAAGTTTCCCACTATAAAATTTACAAAATATTCATCAAATTACATATTTTTATATATTTTTTTATAATATTTTCGGTAAATTAAGTTTGTATTTTTATTCATCTTTTTTGTTTAAGCTTGGTTCCTTTAGTTCTATATAAATTGATTCAATGATGCTTAGTTGAAAATTATCAATTGCCTTGGATAAAATTTTATATGTAAATTTCATATTACAGTTCTTTAAATGATCAGAGATGGTTGAATGAATTTTGTGTTCGTTAATTCTTAATTGTAAATTCCTTGACGTTTTTCCAATGTATTGTGCACCACAGTTGCAAGTTATTTCAAATATTACTTTGGAAATGTTTTCGATCTTGGTTTCTGTTTTTAGTCCTATTATATGTC
>CABFPE010001143.1:28031-40235 GCA_900660155.1 Hofstenia miamia | reverse complement strand
TATATATATATATATATATTACTTATGTAGAATCACTGGGGTGATTCTAGCAAACAAGAGAACATGGTTAACTATTTCTCTATTTACAGATGCTTGGATGTCTTATATACAATGCGTATTTACAATATTTACAAACATGAAAACAACTAGTGAAAACAAAATGCTAACTCACTTTCAATGGGGTTCATTTTGCAGAGAGGCATCAGATTTAAACTTCAATTGACTCTCCTTCCAGACAAATTTGACAGTAGATCACAATGAAATTCTTTATGCCTTGACACCTGTTCAGGATCTAGTCAGGGTCACGATGTAGAATCACTAGTCAACATGAAAAGTGCATGATCTGGCCAATAAATAACAACAACTACCAAATGATGTTACACTTATTATTATCTAAATTATTAAACAAAGAAATGAGGTTAATGTCTCAATCATCTATTGTTCATTTACATTGAATTACTACATGATGTAATTTCACCACATTTACAACAAGATAGATTTCTGTGTTCATTGAAAATGAAAAAGTGTAATGTAGCATAATCCATCAAAAAAGACTGCTAAAACTAAGATCAAAAGAAAATGTAAAAGAAAAATTTAATTACCTAAGATTTAATATACAAATGTATGAGCAAGTGCCTGTTGGCAAACCACTTGACAAAAATCTGAGGATGAATCACTCCTTGTTAATTTTAGCAAAAACGCACAGACTAGTCAACATGAATTTAAATTTTAAAAGGTACTTATTTTGATTTATAGTATAAATAGAATCAACTCAGTGTAATATTGATGAAGTATATTTTTTGAAACCAACTTATTTTACTATTTGTTTACAGTTTGATTAGTGCCTAGTTAAGCAGTTCATGTAAAGTACTGGTCAGGTTTCCACAACATGAACAATTCAAGGTTCTATCCCCCTGACCATGAAAACCATTTAAGTTAGGTGTATGATTAAGGTTTTCTCCATAATGCTTAGCTAGCTATCTTTCATTTTCACTAATGCATATAGTAACAAATTTGTAAACAGCCAGTTAGCCAAATGTAGGGTACATCTCAGCTTTTTAGATCCAAATTGTTAACTATACATTGACTGATAATGTGATCTTAGGTATGATTATCTATTTATTTTCTATTACTCAATGTAGGCTAGGTAGCAGCTACCTAGTTGTGAATTGTATAAGTATTTGCTGATCATTTTGGGTAATGGTGATTATTACCTGTCATTATTTTTATTATCTAAATATTTCTCATGTATTGAGCAGCTAGTGTCATTCCAGGTTAAGTAATACAACAAAGGTTCTATTCAATCATTTACTTTGTGCAACAACACACAATCACTAGAGAGAGAAGTTAAGTTGTGTCATGCATATTATTAGCACCACTGTAAGATAGGTTACACATAATAAATGTTCATTGAGCTGAGTGTCAGTGAATCATCAAAGCAGATGCCAAAGTGGATTAATTGGTGACATGGAGAACACAATAAGGCAGATGCCCATAGCAGAGGAAAGATGCATGAAGACTTCACCTAAATAGTGAATGGTGGTTAAATCATTAATTATAGTTAAGTAGATACAACCATTTATTGGCATGAGCAGTTATTAGTTAGGTCCCTTCCTGCTGAACATAATTTAAATTGAATTAAAGATTTAATTTGTTTGTAATTGGGTCTGGATGGAGATTTTACAGTAAACAGAAAGACTTTTTACTTGAATGGAATGCAAAAATAAAGGCATTCATATTATCACCATATAACAGCACGCAGGGTGACAGGGAGTAAATGTAAAGACTCCCCAGTCATATGAAATGCGAAAATGAAGGAAGTTCTTTATTCCCTTAAATGCAATCAGAAGACAAAAAGGCACCAGAAATAAAGTCACACAAATTGCCACTACTGCCAAAAAAATGAAAATACAGTAAACACTCAAATAAAAAATTTGGGGTGCTCAAATAAAAAAACTGCCATGTCACAAAACCTACCTAAGAAACATTTGCTATCTGTGCTACCCAGATACAATGATTGCTCTTCCCCTGAATTACAAACTCTGAAGCCAATGGTAAAGGAAAAAACAAATGATGAGAAACCATAGATTATAATGGTTGATCAAAAAATACAAGAGGAACCAAAAGCCCAGTTGGAGGAGGCACAGAAATGTAGAATGAAATACAGTTACAATCAACTAGAAGTGAGTGATGAAGAAATACAATAGATAGATAAGTTGAGCAAACTAATTGACAAAAAGTTCCAACCAATAGCGAAACCAGGTGAGAGACTGCACTTCACACAATCAATACTGAACTGACCCAGACATCATGATATGGCACAGTTTAAGGCCACTTTAACAAAAAATTAATGAATGAATAAACTCTTTTGCACTAAACTTCAATAAGTGGGTTTTGATATTTAAGCTGAACATGCAAGAGCAAAGTGCAGCAGGATTCTATCTATATCTTGATGGATCAGACTATCAACAATGTCTAATGTTAGACAACATGGGGAAAAGCAATTGCAAAATATTAATAGGAGATTTCAAAGCATATTATGGGAGGTGAAAGCTTCCAGAGTCAGTACAAACTGATATTACAAAAACTACAAAGCAGCAGATTTAACAAGTTATGAGCATACATTCAGCAGGTAGAACAGATGTTGAATGTGAGCTCAAGGGAAAATTCATACAGCAATTACAATCTTTTCTCTCAGATATGTAAAGGACTACAAGATAATCTTAGACAAGCATTTGAGCTAATGGGAAATGCAAAGGACCCATTGAAAACATTAATCAGCAGTCTCTTTGCTAGGCATTAATCTTGAAAATAATAACACAATTAAAGAGAAACCTGCTTTGAGAACTCAAAGGATGACAACTAATCCAATGATAATCAAAACAGAATCAATAGAAGAGAAAGAGGGAACAGAAAAGAGGTCCACAACAGGGATAATTAGGGTAAGAAACTAAGATGGACTGGTGAAAGCTTTAAGAAAAATGGATGTGTAGCATCTGCTACCAAGCATTAACAGAGAGTAAATAATTCTTTTAAATTATTGTTCCACATTATATGTGGTTAGCAATGTACTGATGTTAACTTTTATTGAACTCTGACATGAGATACACTATTGTTAATCTTTGCTTAACTTAAAATAACTCAATACTGTTTAGGTATACTACTGTCGCAGTTCTTCTTCGTGGTTTGGCTATGGCCTCCAGCTGACTCCAATCTCTGAACCAATCCACATGTGCCTCCATCATCAATTGAGTAGTTCCAAGTCTCAGCTCATTGAAGTAATTATGTGTTCCCTATCCTAACTCAGTGTAGCTCTCAATACTGTTTGTAACTGACTTAAACTCAATTTGTAATGTGTAGTTACAGTACTTCAAACCTGGAAATGACACTAGCTGCTTAATGCATATTACTTCTTCCATTACCAAAAACTATTGGCTTTAATTAATATAGTTAGGTAAATAATTACTTGCAGCTTCCTACCTTACATTTAAATAACAATACATACTCAGTCTTATTATTGGTCTATTTATAGGTCACCTAGTTTGACAATATAATATAGATATAACCTATGATAGGCTATCCAGCCTTTTCTCTGATATCAATTATTTAATACATGCAAACAAATGAATCAGTAGTCAGCTAAATGGAGAAAAACTCCTATTTGTACACCTAACTTAAATGCAGGTTCATGGCTTGGATCAAGGACCCTCAAGTCGCTCCCAATATGTGCCCAAGCCACTACTACTGCATTTACCATTTAGTTGGCATGATTTATAGATAAGCAAACCAAATGAAATCTAAAGATCAGATTTTCAAAGAATTTACTTCAACAGTTTCCAAATTAATTTCAGCTCTATTTATACTCTAATTCAAAAAGTACCTGTCATTCAAAATTTGAATTTAATTCATCTGCCAAAATTGCTAAAAATAATGGAAGTGATTTCGCCCCCTTTGTTTAGTGAAATTATTCCATGACAAGTACTAATTTGCTATTATATTTCTTAGTTGCATTTACAAAAATAATGATGACAAATAAACTTAAATTGTTTTAATCAAAAAATCATAATTCGACCTTAATACTGACTAATCCTTTGATCTTCTCTTCTTTAGCAGCATTATTGTTTGGATTATGCTACAGATGTTCATTGTCACAAAGGCAGCTTAAAGGGCCACATCAAAAAAGACTGTTGGAAACAAATTAATGTCATATACAATAGTGAAGCATTTTAATGATGAGGATGATCTCTCCAATTTAGAAGAAATTGAGGAATGTGTGGACATGAGCACAAAGGAAGAGTCATCAAACTAGGAGTGCCACCTCCTGTAAACTGTACACCTGTCTTAGTACTAGCAAACTTGTCAAAAGCCAACACAATTCCTGTTACTATAAACAGAACAGTGCTAAAGGTCTTGGTAGCTACAGGTGCTACAATATCAGTGATTATGTACAAGTTTGCTAGCAAGCTAGTATTGTAGAATCCTGACAACCTCCCAGATACTAAAGCGTAACTTAATTTAGGAGCTGCTCTAACACTTTTCCCTCCTTGACTAGTACGGTAGGTGACAGATTCCAAATTTCCATCTCTCTTCTTTCATTCTAACTTTGAGTTGCGTATTAATTAAGATAATATCTGTTCAACTAGTATTGGTAAGAAAACTAACAACTGTATTTTAGATGCAAGACAAGAGATAGATGGTACAATGTACAGGGTCAAACACCCGACCTGAAGCAAAGCACAAAGAGGAATCAAAGAATTACAATATAACAATTAATTCCAACTGACACTTGAACCTCAAGAGAAACACCAACCACAATGCCAGTGACTCAGTGCAGTGAAATAGTGTGCAAAAATACGATAGTGACAGTGTGTGATAACATTAATTTAGTGCATTGATTGTTCTTATTATCAATGAAGTTGTAATATATATGGAATTTGCAACCAGGATACACAGCATGTTTTGAGGAAAAACATAGCAAGGCGCTCGTCTACTTCTCTACTTTGCAAACATAGCAGTACAATGAAGTAATGAGGTAAATCATATTAGTTTATTATTTTATATATTGAAATATTTCATAATACCTGTAACAACGTTCTGTGAATTTTTATAAAATGTGCCCTATAAATGTTTTTGAGCAGCAAAAGTATATTTCTATATATGCTTATTTTTTCGTCATTTCCAACTTGAATTACATCGTTACAATTGCATATATTCAAATAAATATAAATAGAGCATTGACTTATTAACATAATTTTAAATATTAAGCAGATTGACAAAAAAATCTAAATATTTTACATTACATTTACAGGTACCAAGCCATTACGAAGCTCCCATTAAATGAAGTCGTGGACCACCGTCTAGAATACCCTAGTGCTCGAACATTTAGCTTTCCATGAAAATTAATAAAATAACCTGACAAAGAAAAGCAAATTAAATCCAATGAATTTATGTCATCACCAAAATAATAAATTGCACTACTTTTATACTTGCAAATAATAAACATTCAAATATTTGGCTAGTACCTGTTATTCTAAGTTGTTGACAATTTTCAATTCTCTGATTATCCTTCGTCTGCTGATTACTCACGTCAGCATTAAGTAGCATTAGCAACTTCGGCCTTTCACCTTTTGTCCAATATACTGCCAAATTAATTAATATGAAAAAATACTGCATTATAATTTTACAAATAATTAACTAATCATAATCATGTGTTGTACAATTAATATTTATTTCAAAGTTCAGTCTTAGTTCTTTCCTCTATTTTTCTCAACTTGACCACACATGATTGGATTATATTACATGAGTAGCGGTTTCTTTATGGATCTTCTTCTCTTTTAAGGTCAATCTAAAACAAGCTAGGATTGCTAAGTAGGAGTTGCATCCATGCTGAATTCAGTTTACTGAGTGTCGGTGTGATGTGACGTAACAATAGAACACACAAGAGACAGTTGAGTAAGTGTTAGTGGCTGATAATAAATTGCATAGAAATTAAACATATAGACAACTCGCTTATTCAATGCGTTTTAAAATCATTATTCAGTTAATATGTCCGCAGGTGTAGATGCAAATAGCATGATCACTGAATGATTCGAAAATTAAGGATATAAAGCATAAGTCTGAATATGATAATTTTTATTTGGGTTGTATGTGATTTTAATCAGTTCCTTATGAAATTTGTTTTCAAACGATATAATTTCTATCTAGAGTGATTCAAATATATCCTGGTCTCATGAGTCCGCCACCTCCACCGAATTGGTTTTTTTATGAAAATGTCAAAATAATGTCGGTCAGGATTAAACAAATTAGGATCAGTGTCATCATTTAACCAAGTTTCAGTAACTAAGAATATTGCGTTTTGACCTATCTTATTTATCAAGTTTAGAAAATCATTTCTTTTTGAATTGAGTCATCTAGCATTGAGATATACAAATTTATAGTTATTGCAGCAATTTCGTAGTTTATTTTCTATTTGTGATTCTTCTAAAATTGGTCGGGGGTTGGGCTTAACATCTCTAGAAAGAATTAATCTAAAGAAATAACAATATGTGAGATGATTGAGAAGAAATACGCTGAATGTAATAAATATTAAGCATAGGATCTTAAGAAAAAGGATGTTCATTTTAGAATAAATCTTACAACAACAACAACAACAACAACAAAGACTTTATTGCTTATTAAGCAAAGAAATTTGGCAAATTAATTGAAAACAAAAAACAAATTCAATATTTCTTATAAAGCAAATTCTTAGAATTGCATATATATTACAATTACAAACTAAAAAATGAGTATAAATATTATTAAAGGCATATAAATCAATAAATTGTTGTTTAACTAAATCTTCTAATTGCCTTTTAACTATTGAAGATCTATCAAAGAGTTCAATGTTTGTATTTAAATGGACGTAATTTAGTAATACGAATAAAGAAGAAATTATTATTAATCTTCTTTTTAATTTTGCACTTGAAAAGAGTTTTAATTATAGAGCCGTAGTCCTTGTTTTGGAATATATAGGTAAACGTAGTCAAAGATATTAAAATCAATATTGTTATTAAGCATACTATTAAATTAAATAAGATCAATGAGTTGTAATTGCATTGAAAGTGGCAATGAATTCAGTTTAATTAATCTCTTCTTGTAGTCCGTAATATTCAAAATCCATTTCGAACAGCGTTTTTGAAAATGTTCAATTCTAACAATATCGCATCTACTGGGATGCCAAAAAACAGATCCATAGATAAGGATTGATCTTATTGCAGTTATGTATATAATTCTTTTGTCACAAACAATGGTATTATAAGGTAATATTCTTTTAATGTTTAAAAATGTTTGATTGCATGTTTTCAATTTGGAATATATATATGGGTGGACCAATTAAGATTGTTTGTAATAATAATACCCAAGTCTTTAACTGAGTTTAATGCACTAACTGTAGTATTTGAGTTTAGTTGAAGCATATGATTAATGTTATTAGAGACTGCTAGCAACTGAAATTTTTCCTCATTGAATTTCGCATTATTTTCTAAACATCAATTGTTCAGAAATTCTAAAAGCTAGTCCTCTTATAGAGGATGGACGAATAAACGCGCTATTTAGAGATTTTTCTAATCTTGATGACTTTATTAATGAACTAAAATTATCAGATGCTTTAAAACTTGAATATGAAGACATTGTTTGTGGCATAAATTCGAAATTCATTAAATGCTTGAAAAATCAATGTGAAAATATAAAATTGAGTAATGCTATTACTCCTACAATCAAAGAATTTCTACATTCGAAAATATTTAAGCCAAAATTAGTCATTTCAAGTAATAATTTAAAAAATGATGATGGTAGTTCAAATGAAAAAGATTGCAAAAAAATTGTTCAAAATGCTGAGTGATGTTAGGAGATGACGTCAAATTTCTAACCGATTAATTTCTTCATAAGTGTACAACGTGTGATTTTATTATGAAATAATTGTTTAAGTTACATTTAGTTCAAAAAGACATGCATTTTTCTAAACGTTGAGTGGCTACAAATATATGCTATTTCAGGTAAATTTATACGTAGTGATTATTCTTATTCCTACCATTTTAATTGCAATCTTGGAGTTTATTATAATTTAAATTTATTTAAAACTACTATACTAGCTCCAGTTTTGTCAGAAAGTGGGTTAATTAGGGCCAATATTATTCTTATTACGGTGTTTAAGTAAGTTTTCACTAAGAATAGTACTTTTATGTGACATGGGAGGATACCGGCTGCACGGTGATATAAGAGATGGGCAGCTTTCCCAAGATTCTGATAGTTGAATTTGGGGATCCTGATTGCTACTCATGTGCTCAAACCTATTAGCTTACCATTTGCATTAATGATCAAACCTGAATGATACAAAATAAATCTAAAGAAATTAAATTTATCAACAAAATAAATCTCCTACATCATATTTATAGTGAAAAATATGCAACCAAACACCATGTACCTGTCTTCGTAAATTTGAATTGTTAACGTCACTTATTAGTCATTCTGATAGTTGAATTTGGGGATCCTGATTACTACTCATGTGTTCAAACATATTAGCTTTCCATTTGCATTAATGATCAAACCTGAATGTTACAAAATAAATCTAAAGTAATTAAATTTATCAACAAAATAAATCTCCTATAGTGACAAATATGCAACCAAACACCATGTACCTGTCTTCGTAAATTTGAATTGTTAACGTGTTCTTTGTCTGCTAAACTGCCGCAACGTCACTTATTAGTCATTTGCTTAGCGTTTTGTCATAATCAATTTGTCAAACTCTGTTGCCGACAGTAAATTAGTATCTTCATTTTGCATTATAAAGCACTTAAATTTTTAATTTAATTTCCATTATTAGCAAGTCAAATCTAAGTGTGTGCTAATGCCTTCAAAAATAAGTTATCAATATCGCTTCCATAGGAAGTGGCAAAATTTGCAATATATTTATTTTAGATTTTACCAGAGTTTTAAACTATATTATTATTAAATACATGTACCTTTAAATGTATAACACTAGTCAATAATGGTGCATAGTACCAGTTTAACATTGGAAAGCTACTCTGCACCAATGTATGGTATATATATATATATATATATATATATATATAGAATTAATATTTTGGCTCATGGATCACATTAGAATAATAGCTAATGCAAAAAATTTTATAGATTTTGAGGCTAAGATATGTGCCTATCTACCCAATAAATGACATTTTTTAGATTTAAAATTTCCATCAACAGAATTAAGACAAACATTCGAAAAACCGGCATTTCATCTTGAAAAAGTATAGACATACTTTGACTCAGAGACCCCACTAGAAAAACAACTAAAATTTTTTTATAAATTTTGAAGCTAAGGTTTGTATATACCTGCAGATCAAATGACATTTTAGAAATACCGAATATATTTACCGTTACAATAAAAAATATACAAATTACAGTTAAAAAATGGAATTTGAAATACTGAGTGATGTTAGGAGATGACGTCAAATTTCTAACCGATTAATTTCTTCATAAGTGTACAACGTGTGATTTTATTATGAAATAATTGTTTAAGTTACATTTAGTTTAAAAAGACATGCATTTTTCTAAACGTTGAGTGGCTACAAATATATGCTATTTCAGGTAAATTTTATACGTAGTGATTATTGTTATTCCTAAAATTTTAATTGCAATCTCAGAGTAAATTATCATTTAAATTTATTTAAAACTACTATACTAGCTCCAGTTTTGTCAGAAAGTGGGTTAATTAGGGCCTATATTTTTGTGCTTAGTTCAAGATATTTGCAAAAATAAAATAATTTATCAACATATAACCCTTGTCCAAAAAAAGCATCCAAAACCATAATCCTAACTCTAAGCCTATCTCTAGCTATATCTTTAACCCTAACCCAAGACTTAACCCGTAATCTTACTCCAAGCTATAAACCTAACATTATTTTATGATCTTCATTATGATAAGGCTGACTCAATAAAAAATTCATTTCGATATATATATATATATATATATATATACAGGGTGACTCAAATGTCTTAATCTTGTTTCAAATACATATATCTCGCTATATATTAACACTATAGGCCTATTTTTTCTTTTAAAGTATACATCAACTAAGAGAAGAAAATTTTTATATCCGACTAAGATCAGAACATCATGAAATAGGAGAAGTATTAATAATTAAACAATCAAACAGAGATCAATTATTGACTAAACAACTAAGCATGATATCATTGACTTATTTTAAGACCATGCAATATTAAATTATATAAAGTGTAGTCTATTGTAAATATATTAAGTTTTTACCGCATATTTGCACTGATGTTTTATATCAACGAAACGGGTGGAGCCCTTTCATAGCGTCTATGCTAATATACATGTATATATATATATATATATATATATATATATATATATATATATATATATGAACAAGTGCTAACTAATTATGTTTTAGCTGTATTTGAAGTAGCCAATGGCTATGAAATATCTATTTCGAAACTACAAATGCAATCTTATGATCGTGGTTTGTAAGTTGGGTTTTAGAGATTTTTCGACACTGTGGTTTAATTATCAACTGGCACGTCTCTATTTTGTGATTTACAACATTGCTAAAACCACGATACTGATGTCGAAACTACATTACGATCAATTATACTCATTGTAGAAATGCTTAGTTTGCTACTATTTGCATCTGCTGAAAGACGTGTAATTTCAGTAATGCATCCAAACAGTTCATTGTAACGTTTTCTTATATGATTTACCTATACTTTGTTTTAATAAATTGCAAGTTGCTCAGAATAATGCTGATAGACTAATCTTCCTCTAAAGATTTCAAATGATCATATTATGCCACTTCTCAAGCATCTTCATTGGCTACCTATTTAATATTGAATAAAGTACAAAGTCTTACCACTTGTTTTTAAATCCCTTAATGGATTGGCATCTACGTATCTCTATAATTTGTACGCTATCAACCGCGGTCTACCACATTGCTTTGTGGACTTTGATGTTAAATCTTTACCAAAGTTTTTGTAATTCTAGTGAATTATCAAGATCAGCATTACATTGATATTAAACACATTTGAGCATGATTAAGTGGACCTATTTTAATTTTGTTCTGAATTCATTTGAATTTAAAGTTTGTAAAACAATTTTTATATATATATATATATATATATATATATATATTATGTAAAATTCTTTGTATAGTCATAATTAAAAGTCATGTAAATTATATTTGACATTTAGTTATGAGCTATTCTTATTACACCTTTACTTAAAATGGCTAATCTCACTAATTTCTTGACACATTTTATGCTATTCTTATTACGATGTTTAAGTAAGTTTTCACTAAGAATAGTACTTTTATGTGACATGGGAGGATACCGGCTGCAAGATGATATAAGAGATGGGCAGCTTTCCCAAGATTCTGATAGTTGAATTTGGGGATCCTGATTGCTACTCATGTGCTCAAACCTATTAGCTTACCATTTGCATTAATGATCAAACCTGAATGATACAAAATAAATCTAAAGAAATTAAATTTATCAACAAAATAAATCTCCTACATCATATTTATAGTGAACAAACACCATGTAAACACCTTCGTAAATTTGAATTGTTAACGTGTTCTTTGTCTGCTAAACTGCCGCAACGTCACTTATTAGTCATTTGCTTAGCGTTTTGTCATAATCAATTTGTCAAACTCTGTTGCCGACAGTAAATTAGTATCTTCATTTTGCATTATAAAGCACTTAAATTTTTAATTTAATTTCCATTATTGGCAAGTCAAATCTAAGTGTGTGCTAATGCCTTCAAAAATAAGTTATCAATATCGCTTCCATAGGAAGTGGCAAAATTTGCAATATATTTATTTTAGATTTTACCAGAGTTTTAAACTATATTATTATTAAATACATGTACCTTTAAATGTATAACACTAGTCAATAATGGTGCATAGTACCAGTTTAACATTGGAAAGCTACTCTGCACCAATGTATGGTATATATATATATATATATATATATATATATTTGAAGCATGTTTTGTTTGCTATATATATAATGGTATGATCAGTGCTTAATACAGCTGTTAAGCTTACCTTGATTTTCAGTGAATTTAGCGCCTGCTTCTGAATTGAAATGACCTGTTATCTTTTTCTTTTCTAAATTCTCAGATGTTTAATAAAATACAATTTTACA
>CABFPE010001143.1:0-24359 GCA_900660155.1 Hofstenia miamia | reverse complement strand
CCAGCAACCTGTGCAATAAAGGAAGGTTCTCCAGCAACTGCTTTGAATTTTTTCATCGATGAAAGAATCATATGCCACATTTAACAGTGTACTGAGCTTGAAAGTAAGCGCATTCTAGGATCCAATTGGAGAGTAAAAGTCGGAGAGTTGGAAACGTTTATAGGCTGGGTTACCTACGGGGTGTCGTGATCATAAAAAATATACCATGGCATAAATTATTGTCAGAAAAAGGGGGTCTGCCTTTTTTCAGAAACGCGAAGCCCGGAAAAAGGTTTACAGAAATCATGTAAGTGCTTAGATTCAATGTGAGAAGTGAGTGTCGAGAGAGGTTTCAAAGCAACAAATTCGCTCTAATGTTTGAAGCACAGACAGAGTTTATTGAAAATTGTAAGCGGTGTTACATACATATTACATACCGGGTATGAACTTGTGCATTGATGAGCAGCGTTTCCCACAAAAGCATGTTGTAGATTTACACATTTTATGGGAACTAAGCATCAATTTTCCGAGTGCAATTCTTGTCTTTCTTAGCCAACTGATCTCTTCAAATATTTACTGCATATTACATAACAGTTGTAATTTTGTAATTGAATTTGAATTAACTACATTTGTTTAGGGTCCCATATTGCAATCTATAATAATATTGGTGTATAAATAACAAGTTTAATTGAAGTCAAAAAGAAATTCAAATTGTTATTTTCTATCATAACATGATGCTCCATGTATCTTTTTACATGTCTAGAAATATATGCGGTCTCATATAGGCAATATAGACAAATAGGACCTGGAGTGAATAATGTCCACTATGAGTATCTAAACACGATATAAAATCAAAAGTGCTTCATTTTTCGATTGAATATTCAAAATATCTATTGCGGTCAAAATGACCGCTGGTGGGCATTCTGGGGGTGCCGATTTTTTGGGCATTCTAGTGTTAAGAATACATAAAATGCACGAGTAATTTTTTGGTGAATAAAAATTTTTTCTAGATCGTTATAAAATATCTTTAAATCCTTAACCGTTAAACAATGCTAAAATAAATTTCAGTTAAACGAAGTATGGGGTAACAAAGTTACCTCAATATAAAAAAGCCTAAAACTGTATAAATAGATTTTTGCATATGAAAATTTGTAAATTCCTTTATTTGCTTTTAAGCAAAAATAATTTTTAGACGTTTTGCCTAAAAATCTTACTTAAATTTGCAGAATATTTTTACAATTAAAGCTTTTGATCCAAGAATTGGAGGCAGAGCAAATTTATAACCGCTGCCCTCCCAAAGCCCACATTTTCAAGAAACTTGACACGCTGACGACAAACAATGTTTTGAATGCAAATGGCCCAGGCAATAAAATTTCAGGCTGAATTCGAACACTTCCCTTTATTTCCCCGTAATCATTTCAATTAGTTTTGTCTGCAATAAACATGCAATAGGAAAAGAAAGAGGAATTAGATTAGATGCGCAGTAATTTGCTTAATTTAGTCAGAGGATAATATGTTAATATATATACAGTATATATGGTAAATATTGATTCCAAAATAGTTGAGTGGTAGAAAATAACAAACCATTGGGCTATGCTCTTATATTTGTCACATATGATAGGAGATTAAAGAAGATTCTAGTGCATTACTTCGAATAAACGAATGCTTGGAAAATATGATCTCATCTCCTTGTCCTCTTTCAATTAAATGATTAAATTTCCTCAAAAAGAAATGAAATATTTTTTCTACAAAAGGACGTGAAAACAATTTTTTACCCCTCTTAAGAAGTCTCTCGAGGCGCTCGCTTTATATATATATATATATATATATATATATATGGCGCTATGCACTATGGGAAACTGAAATGTTTGGTACATAGCGCCAAATTTCTTAATATAGTAGCGACAGTCACAAAAATTTTACTGATTACAAAGCATGCAACTACAACAGCAACATAACATCTTGTTTAAAAATTGTGTTATTTTTTATGGCATAGTAAAGAAATAATTTTTTTCTCGAAACCGGGAATATTTTGGCGCTATGTACTTTTATCGAAATATATTTAGCACTATGTATAACATTCCTACAATGTTGCTATTATTTTAGCTTAGTTAACTTTTTGAAAATTATTGTTTTTTAAATATAAAAATGTTCCTATTGAATTTTTTATCGAGAAATTTATTGACATTGCAAAATCTTTAAAAAAATTTTTTCTAAAAACAAGTTATGTAGTAATATTTAGAACCATTAGAAACACATTGCATAAAAATTTTTTTTAAAATATATTTTCAAATTTTCAAATATAGAATGGGTTCATCCGCATTTTTGAAATGAAGTTGGAGTTAACAAATCGTACTCTCCGTAGACAATTATTCATTTGTTGTCAGGTGCAAGTGTACGCCAGTTACATGACAAGTGTTAGATACCGATGTGTGATGGAATATATATATATATATATATATATATATGCAGTTTGAAATTAATGTAGCATTTATGTTCGTCATTTATAATGATTCCTTCATATATTCCCCATTTGTAACCATATTCGTAGTTTATGACCAAATTTTGTGCTTGAGATGTCACAATTTCAACAGTTTCCTTATCATGTGTAGTACATTAGTGCTTATTTACATTTACTGATGTCAATGCCTTCCTTTTGTTGATGAAATTCTTTTGCTACAACAAACTAAAAAGTCTTGAACTTGAATAACCATATGATATTTGTAAGTACATAGTAATCTAAATATTATATCATATCCCATACATCTTTAAAGGAAATTAGTAAATGTAGTTTTGAATTTAGAAGCTAATGAACTAGGTGTGAAGTCGATCAAAGCATTATTCACTGAGATATTAAAAGCTTCGAAACATTTATGTCTGGAAATTCGTGAATATCATCATCTCATCAACATCTTCTAATAGGCTTGAGTAATCAACAATTTTGACATCTAACTAGATAATATCTTTTACCACGACATGCTTAAGCAGAAAATTATAATGTATTTTTGCCTTGCTTATTGGAAAAAACTGGTATATCAAAGATTAAGTAATATATAAGTAGAAAAATCCCCTAAAGATCTATGTGAGGTATCACATACTCCAATGGTCTATAGAACACAATTACCGTGTAAATATTTTGTAAAATAAAACTAATGAATGAAAACATATTTATGTCACTGCTTGTATAATAATAGCAAACGTCGAAAAATGACTTAGTATTAATAAGCAATAGCACATTCAGTGTTGGGTGGGGAATGACATATCCAAAAATCGACGAACCTTTAAAATAGTTGAGGTGCAAAAATGCAACACTTAAAATGTACAGTACATCATATATATATATATATATATATATATATATATATATATATATATATATATTCTTCTAAGATACGAAATCGGAATTTTGTATTTTTTAGTTAATTAAGGATATTTATGGGAAAAACTTCAACTTGAGCACCATTAAAGTTTTAAATGTCTTATTTTTAATTCATTGCGATGGGCGCCATTTTGCCAATTTAAGTTTTTTGTTCCAAATAGAACCTACATTTACTAGAACTGAACAAGGGTTAATAGAATTCTTTTTGAATTGTCCAATTCGAAAAACATCAATTACACAATTTGCATCAATCCCAATATGATTAAAAATATTAATAATATTGGATTTACCATGATAGGCATCATTTTGAATTTTGACCACGATTTGTTTCATGGATGCCAGAAATAATTAGTATATTTGCTGATATATGTTGTCATTTATACTAGAAGGCATAAATATATATATATATATGTGTATATATATATATAAATATAAATATATTTCAAAACATACACTAAAAATCTACTAAAAATGGCCTGCTTGAATACGTCTTTCATGTTCAATAATGAAATTTACCAAAAATAGACGGCATGGCAAAGGGTTCCCCATTAGGTCCAATAATGGCAAATTTTGCCATGGACATGATAGAATCGAAATTACATAAAGAAAAATTTTCATTTTATAAACGCTATGTAGATGTAGACGATATATTTGCCATTTTTAATAACAAAGAAGAAAATAAATCTAGAAATTGAAAATATCAAATTTACGATCGAAGAAGAAAAAGAAAATTCAATTTTACATCGCAAGTATATTTTAAAAAAACAAAAACAGGTTTATATATACCATTCACTTCCTATTGTCCTTTAAAATACAAGACCAATACAATAAAGGGTTTATGTGAAAGATTCATAGAAATATTATCGAATTTTCAACTATTGACAAAGAGTCTAGATGTATTGTTTTCTACATTCAAAGAAAATGGCATCCAAATAAAATGTTGAGAGAAATAACATTTAATGTTAAAATTCAAGTTATGATATGGATGACAACAAGAGAAAGACAAACTATTGTGAAGATTATGTATACTGGAAGTTACCTTACTTTGAAGAAAAACTATTTATTATTAAGAATAAGATTTAAAAAATCAATGTAAGTTTAACATCATCTAAAATTTGGCCTATTTTTACATCACTACAAGCGGATAATATATTTAAGAATAAAGATAGAATCCCAGAATGTTTAGTTTATTCCATCGTTTTCAAATATACTTGTGATAGCTGTAACAAGCTATACATTGGTGAAACTAAACAACATTTAGGTATTCGCATAAAAGAACATCTGAACGGACACCTTGAAACAGAAATATTCAATAATGAATTAAAGAAAGAAAATTTTGAAATAGCCATGAAAACAAAACACACTAAGATCTGTGAGGCTCTATTAATTAAACAGCATAACAAAGAAAACATCATGAATAAACAATGTAATTTAGGAAAGAATGAGATTAAATTATTTTAGTGTACGCAAGTGTAGTATATTGTAAACTTTTATTACCGCAAAAATATTGTTAACTGACGATGACTATAATATCGTTTTTTAAAAACGTTTTTTATTAATGTCAATTAATTATATGAATCGCACTAAATTAACTTTTAAATATATATATATATATATTCATATTATATTCATTTATTTAAAACATCATCAGTACAAATATGCGGTAAAAACTAAATGTGTTTACAGTAGACTACATTTTTATCATAAATTTAATATTCATGGTCTTAAAACAAGTTCAATGATATCATTCTTAGTTGTTTATTTAATAATCTTTGTTTCATTGCTTAATTATTAGTACTTCTCCTATTTAATGATGTATCATAGTTGCTGGAGATTTTAAAGCTTATTTGTGCTATAAGTACTTAGTGATATTTGTTGTAATATTTCTGTTCATCAAACTGTTGATGAAGTCACAAATGGTAATTCCATTATAGACCACATACTCTACTCTAAACATTTCCTTAACAATTTTTGATCTGCCACTTTATTAACACCCATAGGCTGCTCTAAATGCAAGATATGTTATTTTATTAATGGAAGCAATCCAAAATATACTAGTATACAATTTCCAGTGATTGATCTCAGGAAATGTAATTTGGAAGAAGTATTATATATGTTATTAAAGCAGGATTTCAACGGATTATACAAAACGAATGACATCTGTAAAGTAGGTATTTTTTATGAAATAATGAAGAACCGTATGAAAAATTTTCCAGTACGTTGTGTTGATATAGATGGCATATATATCGATTTTAATACACTGATTGAAAAGGTAACATTAGCGGACAAAAGAATCTACTTTTTAATAAAATGACAAACCACTTTATGAGCATTATTCTAAAAAGTTGGAAAATTTAATTTAGCAAGCCAAGAAAAAATGGTGTGAAAATATAAAAAGAACAGATCACTTATGGAAGGCATATATGATATCTCCAAAAGGAAAGATGATATTCCGATTAATCAGAAACTATGCAAATACCAATGAGGCTATGAATAATGTTTCAAGTTAATTTGAAGAGCTATATTCATGCGAAGTTCCGAGAAAGCGGACTACCCAAACTTTAAGTTAAGTACTGATGACATTGACTTTAACTGGTGCATTCTACCAGAATGCTATGAAGTGTGCGAATACTTATGGAGACTAAAATTTCTTCCTCCTGATATGATGACATACCAAGCAAGATATATAAATACTGTGCCCATATATTGGCTAACCTGTTGAAAAACATTCTGATCAGTTGTATAAATGCAAAACGCCTAAATTATGGAAATAGTTTTGTTCCAATCCCAAAAGGAATGACCTCGAGCACAAACGATGCCAACCATTTTATTGGAAAATTTTGCTGAAGGTCAAAAAGGACTATTTATTAAGTTTTGTGAATAGCATGCATTCCACATACAATCCAAAAAGCTCTCCTGTCCTTCTAACAATACTAGATTATACCAGCAAGAATATTGACAAAGGAAACACTGCCTTATTACAAGCATTTGATTTTCGGCAAGGATTTAATAGTGTAAATCACCTTGCATTACTGGAAAAGCTATTATCTTATGGAATAGCTAAAGAAATATTAGCTTGGATTGCAAGGTTATCTTGAAAATCGATTCCTATCACTAAACATTGTTAAGTTTAAAAGCAAAAATTTCCAAACATGAAGTGGAGTTCCCCAAGCATCATTTATTGGACAAACACATTTAACGCTATTTTTGCCGATTTAAACCTTGCTCAAATACTAACAATTAAATATGCTGACGATGTAACTGCCATACATGTAATTTCAAGCACAGAAAATAATGCCTATTTGCCTAACAAACAAATAAAGGAATGGTGTGATATAAATCTCCTGGAGATTAATTATAATAAATCATGTCAAATGATGATAGGGAACTCTATGCCTACTTATATAGGAGACATGAAAACAACGAATGACATTAAGACATTGGGACTCAAAATTAGTAATGACCTGACCAGGAATAAACACACTGAAAAAATTATGAAGAAAGCACTATCTCGTTTATTTGCAATCAGACACCTAAAAATATAATTGAGGAAGAACAACTCTGGCGATTTTATACCACAGTCATTTTCTCACTTTTTGATTATGCATGTTCATATTTCGTTCAAATTCCAAATTATCTAAGTAATAAAATCCAATCTATATTGAATATATATATATATATATATATATATATATATATATATATATAGATATGTATAATCATTACACAAAATATTTTTGTACTAAGATTTTCCTTTTCGATAGATGGCACAGTAAAATGTATTTATAGGTAGTTCCAAAAAGTACCTATCGATTTCAAATTTCGAAAATTCATCTGTAATGATGGCTAAAAATCATGCAAGTTCTATTTACCATTATATTATGAGCAATTCTGATTGCGCCTTTACTGAAAATTGCTAAACTTGTTAATTTCATAATACAAATTAATCTAAGTTGATAATAAATGCTTATGATATATTTTTTAATCACATTTAAATTTGATATTAGTTTCTTTCCACTGACTATCTTCCATTAGCAGCTTGATTGGTCTTTGATGATGCTACACTATAATATATATATATATATATATCTAACCGATTAATTTCTTCATAAGTGTACAACTTGATAAAATTGTCCATTTATATCGACAACACTGCTTGTTTTGTGGAAAATCTTAAGCAGCTCAATAATTTTTTGTTCAATTTATAATTAGTTATTATTAAGTAAAATGCAAAATTTAAAAGCACTGCAAAATTAAAAAGTGTCACCTCATCTACATATAAGATGCATTTTAGGGGGTGCATTCCTGAAGCCAACTTTGTCAAAGAGCTGAAAGCTTTAGCTCGAATCAGTTTTTATTACAAGTTTGCTTCGCCCATGAATACAAACTTTCAATGAGACTCGCTATAGCTCGATAAGTTCTTTGAAAATCTTGCGTTCTCTTAGTGATCTGGGGCTTGAAAATATTGCTTAGTCAAGCTTGCCTGACTTCCATTAATGATATTTTGCATTTTTTTTAAAAAAGTCCTTCACTCGATGTAGTCTAGCATTAAAATATAGGCTAAAATTTTAGCTTTATTATCAATCTTAAGCAGCTCAATAATTTTTTTTTCAATTTATAATGGCTTTTTTATAACTCAAGATATAAAATAGCATCCAAAATTTAAAAGCACTGCAAAATTAAAAAGTGTCACCTCATCTACATATAAGATGCATTTAGGGGGTGCATTAGAGCTGAAAGCTTTAGCTCAGAGCTGAAAGCTTTAGCTCGAATCAGTTTTTATTACAAGTTTGCTTCGCCCATGAATACAAACTTTCAATGAGACTCGCTATAGCTCGATAAGTTCTTTGAAAATTCTTGCGTACTCTTAGTGATCTGGGGCTTGAAAATATTGCTTAGTCAAGCTTGCCCGACTTCTTTTTAAAAAAAGTCCTTCACTCGATGTAGTCTAGAGACTTTGAAAAATAAACAATTTTTTGTTACAGTGTCATTCTTAGCTGCGAAGACAGTTGATGACTTTGTTGCCCTAGTTCGATTTTATTTTTATATGGTAACATATATCTGTTTTGCATTTCAATATTAAGTGAAATTTTTGGGGTTCATACTCATTGTCAATCCTGATCAATATTTCAATATTAAGTGAAATTTTTGGGGTTCATACTCATTGTCAATCCTGATCAATATTTCTATACTCTGATATTTATATACTGATGAAAATATCAATATTTTTTTTTAATTTTTGAGATCTTAATTTTTATCTGGATATGTAACTTATCAGATTCTGCATTTGGCAAACTTCATCACAATCCAAGAATAGATTATTTCTTTTAAAATTTAAGATCAGTTCAACACTTCCTGAATTCAGCATATGGAAAGGCACCCATTTTTTTAAACAATCATATTGTCTCTCAGGCCAATGAGGCAGGTTACTTTATATGCACAATTATTAAAGTGAAAAGCATGGGTAATTTGCACTACTCAATTAATTCCGTGTCTTAATTTTAGTACACATTTGGAGACGTACTCAATTTTTGGTTGGTTGTTTACAACATTGAACAAGCATTGTTTAAGAGAAAAGTGGAAAAAGCGTTTTGTCCCACATTCTAACAAAGTAATCCCACATCAAAAATTGAAAATTTGTGGAACCCGACGACAAGCTTACATAGTATTGCAATGTTTGTTATATTTTTATTATTTGTTCAATTTTATATACATTGCTTTCCTAAATTGCATTAAAATTAATTTTTAAAACTAACTGAATTATGTTGGATTTAAAATTTCTAAACGCTTAGTTGTAAATACATTTGATATTTATGCATAAACTTTCATATTTTTGAAGGAATAGTTCAAAATACTGATAACAACGCTTTAAGAATGATAATGATAGTATAGTGAAGCAATATGTAGAGTATTTTTAAAAAGCAAAGAAATCAAATTCTTTAATGTATTCAAACTTCTTATTAATGCTTATGTAAATTCAATACGTTTTTTTCCAATTCTTGCTTGATTAGAGTGAGTTTTCCAGTAGACATTGTTTTAGAAGTCGCATCACCATTATAAATAGGTGTCAATCCTAAAATTAAAATTATATGAAAATCATTAACGCAAATTAATAAAATAATGAATAGCACCTAAAAGCATGGAATACCTTAGGATTAATATTAAAAGTAAAATTAAACTATTAAGCATAATATCCTTTAAATCAATAGAAAATTGCAGTAAAAATGTATAAATATTACCTGAAATATATTTTGTGTCCTTCCTGTAATCGTGTTTCTGTAAATTCACAGGTATTTAGAGTGAGATTTTGGTCAACTTCATTGCTAAGTACCACCAAATTGTTAACTTCACCTTTTAAGTATACGTACGAAGTTCTATTCCAAAGTGGACAACCATTTAATTCGGTAATGTTTGGTATTTCAAATACATTACCATACAGGTATATTTCGTAATATGAATCCACAAAATAAATTTCTGTAAATTGATTATTTAAGAAATATTCGCGTCTTATTTGTCCATCACACCCTTCTAGCCAAAATGCAGTACTTCTATGTCTTTGTACATCTTTATTATCAATATATTTGTTGTACCTTAAAGAAAAAGGCGCATACCTGCTAACCTTAAGAATGTGACGACACAAATTTGATTCAAATCTATTCAACACCAAATGGGTCGCATCGAAACTGCCATTTAGGGAGATTATTTCAAGCAGTGAAGACCCATTCAAGTTATTGTGTGATACTAGATTTTCTGAAAGGTCCATCCCATTTCCTTCATAAGCATTGTCTTGCAAATGGGAATGGTAATACAATAGATGCTGTCCAAGTGAATTATTAGATAAAATGCTCATCTCAAATGGTACATACCAAATGTTCCAAAAGCAGAGTAAGCATTTAAAATTTTCGTTGAATGTAAATATATTTCTTTCAAAATTAGCCAAATGATTTGAAAATGAATTATTATTACCAACGAGAAATACAGCCTCAAAATTTCTAATCTGTGTAAAAGTCGAGCGTAAAACCTCCAATTCATTGTCTTTGCACTGTACTGAGAAGAGAGCATCACTAAATCTTCCATTTACTTTCGCCTCTCTTTCATTACTTGAAAATTTGCTTCTTTTAATGGTTAGGCTGCAAAAAGCAAGATTTTTACTTGGCTTAAAAAACGCTTTTTTGTTGTAGATTCCAATGACGTCTATCAAAACCAGTTTATTGCTGCGAATTGTCTTGTAACTGCTCCCAACATTAACATTTTTCAGCATAACGTGCGTCTTGTTAGTGAAAGATGGGAGGATATTTGTGTCAAACTCAGGAGCCCCTTTGCCAAACCCCTCTACTTCGATCTTCGAATCATCTGGATGAACTTTGATTCTCACATCATTACTGATGAAGCAATCTATTTCATTATAAATAGAAAGCTCACTTATTTGAGATGAATTACAAAATTCTTTTGAAGCAACAGAACTTATCAACACAAATGCCATTGCTTTCAACATTGCTCATCTAGTTTGTTTCCAAAACTTTGCCACAATTATTTCCCGAAATATTTTATGTTCATCAAATATCTTAGTTTGAAATATTTTTTGAAAGATATATAGTAGCGTTAGTTTAATTTAAGCATGTGGAACAGTCTTTTCTTAAACATTGTTTTAAGAGATCATAAATCATGTTGATGAGTTAAATACTTTTCATCTACATTACTCCATTATTAGAACCATTATAATTTAAGTTAAGTAGCAAAAATAAACTAACATTCCCAGAAAACGTATTAGCTGTGTTGAATATAGATTGAAATTTCTCGAAGAACGGCTTCACCTAAAGTGTGCAGCTAAGTCATAATATGGAATAAAGTTGAAGTGAATTCAAACTTTTTATTGCACTATTTTGCATATGTTTTTAACTTATCAAAAATGGAGATTTATTATCTAATTACGCTAAAATAGAACAATTTCTATCTTTAGTTATATTCAGTGGTATTTCACAAAGTTTCTTTGAAATTACAGAAAATTCTTTAAACGTAACTTCAAATAATGAACATAAGCAAGCTGTTTATTGCATATTTACAGTAATTTAAAATGAGAATATATGATCATTCAAATTCAACGATAAAAAAGATTAATTCAATACTTTTTGTTGACCAAGGGTGTGGTTGGCTAGCCGTTTGCAAATAGAGCAGTAGGCTCTGTCAACTTCTTGCATGAGCCATAGATATTAATTCAGCAATGAATTTAGGAACTTTTCATATTTCTTGATCGTACTGATTTTGTTTCAATAGAAATTAGTGGACATGTACAACTAGTTTTTTATTTTTTTCTGTTATTTATGTTAATATTAGGACCTTTAACCTACAAACAATGTAACTACTTGCTTTCACACATATTGATAATAAAAATAGTCAAAGGTGAGAAAATTCAAATATGTGAAGCTGTTGATGATTCATAGAGCACAGGAATAACTTTGTGGAGAAACAGTTATATGCATTTGTTTGAGAGAAGAAAAATTTAAAGCGTGACAACATGTATTCTTATACCGTCATCAGACTTGGATAAAAAGTGAAATCAGTAGACACAAATACATTTGGCATATTGTGATGATGTTAGTTCAAAATGGACGTGTGTAAAAGTGTCGCCCATTTCCATTGAATATGAGGTTGCAGTAATCAACAAAGTACCCCATGACCTAATTTTCAAACATTAAAATTTCTTTTCTTGAAATTTCTCACAAAAAGCATAGAATATCTCCTACAATGTACCAATGAATAATTTTACTTATCCATAACTTAACGGACAGACGCTTGCTCTACTTAAACTTCTCAGTTAAATTAATGCTTAATTGACAGAAGTTAGCTTTGTAAAAATATTTTTTCACATACCATTGGAATTTCTTTTCACATACGTTGTTGCGAATTGGAAAATTATATTTGAAAACTTTTTGTGAGTGTAATTAATTATTTCTTGGGTTCTATTGTTCTGATAATACACAAATGTACCAAATCTTTCCCGGATCCCTTGCTCTGAATAATTGTCACTAAAGCAGTGAATCAAAATTTTTTAAACATTTGGAAAGATAATTTCTCTGGTGTATATATTATTGAGAAATAAAAAATTCGTAAACCTGATTTTAAAGATCTCATGTAATAAAATTTCTGCATGTTGCGTAAAGCAAGTATAGAACAGGTATAAAACCTTCTTAGGCAGTTACAAATTTTAAAAAAAACCAACATTAACAATTTAATAAGAACTAAAACATATTCAAAGTATGCAGTGAGATTAATGCATGTTTGAAACCAAAGTTTAATCGAAAATATGGCAACAAAATGAAATGAATAGGCAGTGTTTTGTACTAGTAGTGCATGCCAAAATTGCTATTTTTGCTCATAATAGTGAATGCTTGCACTATTGACTTCGTACTCATTATCTGCTAAAAATTAAGTAAAATGGATGAATACTTAGAATAATTGAAATGCTCTCACTGTTTGCAGCTCTTTGAAGAAGCTCATGAGTTAATCTGTAGGCATTCATTTTGTAAAAAATGCATAGATAATGATCTCAAATACAAAGATGAATTTTTCTGTGATGTATGTCAAGGATTTACAAATTATGAAGACATAAAACTCAACTTTCGAATTAATGAGCTTATTCATTTGCTCAAACCGCTCAAAGAGAACAATTCTACGACGATGGCCTGCAATGTGTGTGATGAAAATATTGAACCTCGAGAACTTTATTTTCGCAAAGATTGTAATGTCCTTAATAAAAAACTCGAGTATTATTGTAATGAAACCACTTGCAAAAAAATGTTATGCGCCAGTTGCGCACTTTCTTTACATGATCATCATTGTAAACAAACTAAAGAATAAAGAAAAAAAATTTTGCAAGCAGAAATTTCTCAGAGAGCTAAGAAAATAAATTTGAGGATGAAGGAAGTAATACCAGGCTTGACAAATTTATAAAGGTTGTAAATATCTTGCTAAAAATTTATAAATACTTCTCGCTACGAATTTTATGATAAACTTTAAAAAATACTAATTAAATAACAAGTTTAATAAACCTTTAAATTTAAGAGTATTATGAGCTAGGTCTGCAGAATATATATTTTAAGAATATAATACAAACCAGCCCTAATTTTGGAGACCGAGATCAACAGTTGTCTACTAGTATATATATATATATATATACTTATCCATTATAATATATATATATATATATATATATATATATATATATAAATATAAATATATTTCAAAACATACACTAAAAATCTACTAAAAATGGCCTGCTTGAATACGTCTTTCATGTTCAATAATGAAATTTACCAAAAATAGACGGCATGGCAAAGGGTTCCCCATTAGGTCCAATAATGGCAAATTTTGCCATGGACATGATAGAATCGAAATTACATAAAGAAAAATTTTCATTTTATAAACGCTATGTAGATGTAGACGATATATTTGCCATTTTTAATAACAAAGAAGAAAATAAATCTAGAAATTGAAAATATCAAATTTACGATCGAAGAAGAAAAAGAAAATTCAATTTTACATCGCAAGTATATTTTAAAAAAACAAAAACAGGTTTATATATACCATTCACTTCCTATTGTCCTTTAAAATACAAGACCAATACAATAAAGGGTTTATGTGAAAGATTCATAGAAATATTATCGAATTTTCAACTATTGACAAAGAGTCTAGATGTATTGTTTTCTACATTCAAAGAAAATGGCATCCAAATAAAATGTTGAGAGAAATAACATTTAATGTTAAAATTCAAGTTATGATATGGATGACAACAAGAGAAAGACAAACTATTGTGAAGATTATGTATACTGGAAGTTACCTTACTTTGAAGAAAAACTATTTATTATTAAGAATAAGATTTAAAAAATCAATGTAAGGTTAACATCATCTAAAATTTGGCCTATTTTTACATCACTACAAGCGGATAATATATTTAAGAATAAAGATAGAATCCCAGAATGTTTAGTTTATTCCATCGTTTTCAAATATACTTGTGATAGCTGTAACAAGCTATACATTGGTGAAACTAAACAACATTTAGGTATTCGCATAAAAGAACATCTGAACGGACACCTTGAAACAGAAATATTCAATAATGAATTAAAGAAAGAAAATTTTGAAATAGCCATGAAAACAAAACACACTAAGATCTGTGAGGCTCTATTAATTAAACAGCATAACAAAGAAAACATCATGAATAAACAATGTAATTTAGGAAAGAATGAGATTAAATTATTTTAGTGTACGCAAGTGTAGTATATTGTAAACTTTTATTACCGCAAAAATATTGTTAACTGACGATGACTATAATATCGTTTTTTAAAAACGTTTTTTATTAATGTCAATTAATTATATGAATCGCACTAAATTAACTTTTAAATATATATATATATATATTCATATTATATTCATTTATTTAAAACATCATCAGTACAAATATGCGGTAAAAACTAAATGTGTTTACAGTAGACTACATTTTTATCATAAATTTAATATTCATGGTCTTAAAACAAGTTCAATGATATCATTCTTAGTTGTTTATTTAATAATCTTTGTTTCATTGCTTAATTATTAGTACTTCTCCTATTTAATGATGTATCATAGTTGCTGGAGATTTTAAAGCTTATTTGTGCTATAAGTACTTAGCTGTATTTGTTGTAATATTTCTGTTCATCAAACTGTTGATGAAGTCACAAATGGTAATTCCATTATAGACCACATACTCTACTCTAAACATTTCCTTAACAATTTTTGATCTGCCACTTTATTAACACCCATAGGCTGCTCTAAATGCAAGATATGTTATTTTATTAATGGAAGCAATCCAAAATATACTAGTATACAATTTCCAGTGATTGATCTCAGGAAATGTAATTTGGAAGAAGTATTATATATGTTATTAAAGCAGGATTTCAACGGATTATACAAAACGAATGACATCTGTAAAGTAGGTATTTTTTATGAAATAATGAAGAACCGTATGAAAAATTTTCCAGTACGTTGTGTTGATATAGATGGCATATATATCGATTTTAATACACTGATTGAAAAGGTAACATTAGCGGACAAAAGAATCTACTTTTTAATAAAATGACAAACCACTTTATGAGCATTATTCTAAAAAGTTGGAAAATTTAATTTAGCAAGCCAAGAAAAAATGGTGTGAAAATATAAAAAGAACAGATCACTTATGGAAGGCATATATGATATCTCCAAAAGGAAAGATGATATTCCGATTAATCAGAAACTATGCAAATACCAATGAGGCTATGAATAATGTTTCAAGTTAATTTGAAGAGCTATATTCATGCGAAGTTCCGAGAAAGCGGACTACCCAAACTTTAAGTTAAGTACTGATGACATTGACTTTAACTGGTGCATTCTACCAGAATGCTATGAAGTGTGCGAATACTTATGGAGACTAAAATTTCTTCCTCCTGATATGATGACATACCAAGCAAGATATATAAATACTGTGCCCATATATTGGCTAACCTGTTGAAAAACATTCTGATCAGTTGTATAAATGCAAAACGCCTAAATTATGGAAATAGTTTTGTTCCAATCCCAAAAGGAATGACCTCGAGCACAAACGATGCCAACCATTTTATTGGAAAATTTTGCTGAAGGTCAAAAAGGACTATTTATTAAGTTTTGTGAATAGCATGCATTCCACATACAATCCAAAAAGCTCTCCTGTCCTTCTAACAATACTAGATTATACCAGCAAGAATATTGACAAAGGAAACACTGCCTTATTACAAGCATTTGATTTTCGGCAAGGATTTAATAGTGTAAATCACCTTGCATTACTGGAAAAGCTATTATCTTATGGAATAGCTAAAGAAATATTAGCTTGGATTGCAAGGTTATCTTGAAAATCGATTCCTATCACTAAACATTGTTAAGTTTAAAAGCAAAAATTTCCAAACATGAAGTGGAGTTCCCCAAGCATCATTTATTGGACAAACACATTTAACGCTATTTTTGCCGATTTAAACCTTGCTCAAATACTAACAATTAAATATGCTGACGATGTAACTGCCATACATGTAATTTCAAGCACAGAAAATAATGCCTATTTGCCTAACAAACAAATAAAGGAATGGTGTGATATAAATCTCCTGGAGATTAATTATAATAAATCATGTCAAATGATGATAGGGAACTCTATGCCTACTTATATAGGAGACATGAAAACAACGAATGACATTAAGACATTGGGACTCAAAATTAGTAATGACCTGACCAGGAATAAACACACTGAAAAAATTATGAAGAAAGCACTATCTCGTTTATTTGCAATCAGACACCTAAAAATATAATTGAGGAAGAACAACTCTGGCGATTTTATACCACAGTCATTTTCTCACTTTTTGATTATGCATATTCATATTTCGTTCAAATTCCAAATTATCTAAGTAATAAAATCCAATCTATATTGTATATATATATATATATATATATATGTATATACTATATATATATAGATATGTATAATCATTACACGAAATATTTTTGTAGTAAGATTTTCCTTGTCGATAGATGGCGCTTTAAAATGTGATTTATTAGCTATCTTAATACATTGATAAAATTTATTTTTGGCTTTAATGGGCAAGCAATATCATATAATGTTCCTTCACTCTCGGATTGTTGAAATTCGAAAGCTACTGATTCTATATAACTACTGAAATTTGGAAAAACTTCAAAAATTAATTGAGCATAATTGCATTGAATTCACGCTTTCAAATCAAGGGAAATTCCATTAAAATTTTTGAATTTCACAGCACAGACATTCGAGAAGAAAAGGTATTAATGCTTCACTCTCGGAATCTGATAGACTGATATCTAAAGTCTATATTTATATTTAAACAGCTATGATTTAACGTTTATTTAATTGAGCAAATTGTCCATTTATATTGACAACACAGCATGTTTTGAGGAAAAACATAGCAAGGCGCTCGTCTACTTCTCTACTTTGCAAACATAGCAGTACAATGAAGTAATGAGGTAAATCATATTAGTTTATTATTTTATATATTGAAATATTTCATAATACCTGTAACAACGTTCTGTGAATTTTTATAAAATGTGCCCTATAAATGTTTTTGAGTAGCAAAAGTATATTTCTATATATGCTTATTTTTTCGTCATTTCCAACTTGAATTACATCGTTACAATTGCATATATTCAAATAAATATAAATAGAGCATTGACTTATTAACATAATTTTAAATATTAAGCAGATTGACAAAAAAATCTAAATATTTTACATTACATTTACAGCTACCAAGCCATTACGAAGCTCCCATTAAACGAAGTCGTGGACCACCGTCTAGAATACCCTAGTGCTCGAACATTTAGCTTTCCATGAAAATTAATAAAATAACCTGACAAAGAAAAGCAAATTAAATCCAATGAATTTATGTCATCACCAAAATAATAAATTGCACTACTTTTATACTTGCAAATAATAAACATTCAAATATTTGGCTAGTACCTGTTATTCTAAGTTGTTGACAATTTTCAATTCTCTGATTATCCTTCGTCTGCTGATTACTCACGTCAGCATTAAGTAGCATTAGCAACTTCGGCCTTTCACCTTTTGTCCAATATACTGCCAAATTAATTAATATGAAAAAATACTGCATTATAATTTTACAAATAATTAACTAATCATAATCATGTGTTGTACAATTAATATTTATTTCAAAGTTCAGTCTTAGTTCTTTCCTCTATTTTTCTCAACTTGACCACACATGATTGGATTATATTACATGAGTAGCGGTTTCTTTATGGATCTTCTTCTCTTTTAAGGTCAATCTAAAACAAGCTAGGATTGCTAAGTAGGAGTTGCATCCATGCTGAATTCAGTTTACTGAGTGTCGGTGTGATGTGACGTAACAATAGAACACACAAGAGACAGTTGAGTAAGTGTTAGTGGCTGATAATAAATTGCATAGAAATTAAACATATAGACAACTCGCTTATTCAATGCGTTTTAAAGTCATTATTCAGTTAATATGTCCGCAGGTGTAGATGCAAATAGCATGATCACTGAATGATTCGAAAATTAAGGATATAAAGCATAAGTCTGAATATGATAATTTTTATTTGGGTTGTATGTGATTTTAATCAGTTCCTTATGAAATTTGTTTTCAAACGATATAATTTCTATCTAGAGTGATTCAAATATATCCTGGTCTCATGAGTCCGCCACCTCCACCGAATTGGTTTTTTTATGAAAATGTCAAAATAATGTCGGTCAGGATTAAACAAATTAGGATCAGTGTCATCATTTAACCAAGTTTCAGTAACTAAGAATATTGCGTTTTGACCTATCTTATTTATCAAGTTTAGAAAATCATTTCTTTTTGAATTGAGTCATCTAGCATTGAGATATACAAATTTATAGTTATTGCAGCAATTTCGTAGTTTATTTTCTATTTGTGATTCTTCTAAAATTGGTCGGGGGTTGGGCTTAACATCTCTAGAAAGAATTAATCGAAAGAAATAAAAAAAATGTGAGATGATTGAGAAGAAATACGCTGAATGTAATAAATATTAAGCATAGGATCTTAAGAAAAAGGATGTTCATTTTAGAATAAATCTTACAACAACAACAACAACAACAACAACTTTATTGCTTATTAAGCAAAGAAATTTGGCAAATTAATTGAAAACAAAAAACAAATTCAATATTTCTTATAAAGCAAATTCTTAGAATTGCATATATATTACAATTACAAACTAAAAAATGAGTATAAATATTATTAAAGGCATATAAATCAATAAATTGTTGTTTAACTAAATCTTCTAATTGCCTTTTAACTATTGAAGATCTATCAAAGAGTTCAATGTTTGTATTTAAATGGACGTAATTTAGTAATACGAATAAAGAAGAAATTATTATTAATCTTCTTTTTAATTTTGCACTTGAAAAGAGTTTTAATTATAGAGCCGTAGTCCTTGTTTTGGAATATATAGGTAAACGTAGTCAAAGATATTAAAATCAATATTGTTATTAAGCATACTATTAAATTAAATAAGATCAATGAGTTGTAATTGCATTGAAAGTGGCAATGAATTCAGTTTAATTAATCTCTTCTTGTAGTCCGTAATATTCAAAATCCATTTCGAACAGCGTTTTTGAAAATGTTCAATTCTAACAATATCGCATCTACTGGGATGCCAAAAAACAGATCCATAGATAAGGATTGATCTTATTGCAGTTATGTATATAATTCTTTTGTCACAAACAATGGTATTATAAGGTAATATTCTTTTAATGTTTAAAAATGTTTGATTGCATGTTTTCAATTTGGAATATATATATGGGTGGACCAATTAAGATTGTTTGTAATAATAATACCCAAGTCTTTAACTGAGTTTAATGCACTAACTGTAGTATTTGAGTTTAGTTGAAGCATATGATTAATGTTATTAGAGACTGCTAGCAACTGAAATTTTTCCTCATTGAATTTCGCATTATTTTCTAAACATCAATTGTTCAGAAATTCTAAAAGCTAGTCCTCTTATAGAGGATGGACGAATAAACGCGCTATTTAGAGATTTTTCTAATCTTGATGACTTTATTAATGAACTAAAATTATCAGATGCTTTAAAACTTGAATATGAAGACATTGTTTGTGGCATAAATTCGAAATTCATTAAATGCTTGAAAAATCAATGTGAAAATATAAAATTGAGTAATGCTATTACTCCTACAATCAAAGAATTTCTACATTCGAAAATATTTAAGCCAAAATTAGTCATTTCAAGTAATAATTTAAAAAATGATGATGGTAGTTCAAATGAAAAAGATTGCAAAAAAATTGTTCAAAATGCTGAGTGATGTTAGGAGATGACGTCAAATTTCTAACCGATTAATTTCTTCATAAGTGTACAACGTGTGATTTTATTATGAAATAATTGTTTAAGTTACATTTAGTTCAAAAAGACATGCATTTTTCTAAACGTTGAGTGGCTACAAATATATGCTATTTCAGGTAAATTTATACGTAGTGATTATTCTTATTCCTACCATTTTAATTGCAATCTTGGAGTTTATTATAATTTAAATTTATTTAAAACTACTATACTAGCTCCAGTTTTGTCAGAAAGTGGGTTAATTAGGGCCAATATTATTCTTATTACGGTGTTTAAGTAAGTTTTTACTAAAAATAGTACTTTTATGTGACATGGGAGGATACCGGCTGCACGGTGATATAAGAGATGGGCAGCTTTCCCAAGATTCTGATAGTTGAATTTGGGGATCCTGATTGCTACTCATGTGCTCAAACCTATTAGCTTACCATTTGCATTAATGATCAAACCTGAATGATACAAAATAAATCTAAAGAAATTAAATTTATCAACAAAATAAATCTCCTACATCATATTTATAGTGAAAAATATGCAACCAAACACCATGTACCTGTCTTCGTAAATTTGAATTGTTAACGTCACTTATTAGTCATTTGCTTAGCGTTTTGTCATAATCAATTTGTCAAACACTGTTGCCGACAGATACTTTTACCATATGCATTATTTACTACTTGTAAATATTGTTAACTGATAAATGAGGAAATCAATAAAAAAATAAATTAATAAAAAGTATTTAGATTTTCAGTTCTTTTTTTTGTTTATATTTGTTCCTCCACCGATTATGCCACAATAGTTACGTTAATATTTTAATAATCTTCAAAAATACTGATTTTTAAAAATGTTGTTTGTACATAGGAGAATGAACAGTAAATTAGTATCTTCATTTTGCATTATAAAGCACTTAAATTTTTAATTTAATTTCCATTATTGGCAAGTCAAATCTAAGTGTGTGCTAATGCCTTCAAAAATAAGTTATCAATATCGCTTCCATAGGAAGTGGCAAAATTTGCAATATATTTATTTTAGATTTTACCAGAGTTTTAAACTATATTATTATTAAATACATGTACCTTTAAATGTATAACACTAGTCAATAATGGTGCATAGTACCAGTTTAACATTGGAAAGCTACTCTGCACCAATGTATGGTATATATATATATATATATATATATATATATTTGAAGCATATTTTGGCTCATGGATCACATTAGAATAACAGCTAATGCAAAAAATTTTATAGATTTTGAGGCTAAGATATGTGTATATCTACCCAATAAATGACATTTTTTAGATTTAAAATTTCCATCAACAGAATTAAGACAAACATTCGAAAAACCGGCATTTCATCTTGAAAAAGTATAGACATACTTTGACTCAGAGACCCCACTAGAAAAACAACTAAAATTTTTTTATAAATTTTGAAGCTAAGGTTTGTATATACCTGCAGATCAAATGACATTTTAGAAATACCGAATATATTTACCGTTACAATAAAAAATATACAAATTACAGTTAAAAAATGGAATTTGAAATACTGAGTGATGTTAGGAGATGACGTCAAATTTCTAACCGATTAATTTCTTCATAAGTGTACAACGTGTGATTTTATTATGAAATAATTGTTTAAGTTACATTTAGTTTAAAAAGACATGCATTTTTCTAAACGTTGAGTGGCTACAAATATATGCTATTTCAGGTAAATTTTATACGTAGTGATTATTGTTATTCCTAAAATTTTAATTGCAATCTCAGAGTAAATTATCATTTAAATTTATTTAAAACTACTATACTAGCTCCAGTTTTGTCAGAAAGTGGGTTAATTAGGGCCTATATTTTTGTGCTTAGTTCAAGATATTTGCAAAAATAATATAATTTATCAACATATAACCCTTGTCCAAAAAAAGCATCCAAAACCATAATCCTAACTCTAAGCCTATCTCTAGCTATATCTTTAACCCTAACCCAAGACTTAACCCGTAATCTTACTCCAAGCTATAAACCTAACATTATTTTATGATCTTCATTATGATAAGGCTGACTCAATAAAAAATTCATTTCGATATATATATATATATATATATATATACAGGGTGACTCAAATGTCTTAATCTTGTTTCAAATACATATATCTCGCTATATATTAACACTATAGGCCTATTTTTTCTTTTAAAGTATACATCAACTAAGAGAAGAAAATTTTTATATCCGACTAAGATCAGAACATCATGAAATAGGAGAAGTATTAATAATTAAACAATCAAACAGAGATCAATTATTGACTAAACAACTAAGCATGATATCATTGAACTTATTTTAAGACCATGCAATATTAAATTATATAAAGTGTAGTCTATTGTAAATATATTAAGTTTTTACCGCATATTTGCACTGATGTTTTATATCAACGAAACGGGTGGAGCCCTTTCATAGCGTCTATGCTAATATACATGTATATATATATATATATATATATATATATATATATATATATATATATATGAACAAGTGCTAACTAATTATGTTTTAGCTGTATTTGAAGTAGCCAATGGCTATGAAATATCTATTTCGAAACTACAAATGCAATCTTATGATCGTGGTTTGTAAGTTGGGTTTTAGAGATTTTTCGACACTGTGGTTTAATTATCAACTGGCACGTCTCTATTTTGTGATTTACAACATTGCTAAAACCACGATACTGATGTCGAAACTACATTACGATCAATTATACTCATTGTAGAAATGCTTAGTTTGCTACTATTTGCATCTGCTGAAAGACGTGTAATTTCAGTAATGCAGCCAAACAGTTCATTGTAACGTTTTCTTATATGATTTACCTATACTTTGTTTTAATAAATTGCAAGTTGCTCAGAATAATGCTGATAGACTAATCTTCCTCTAAAGATTTCAAATGATCATATTATGCCACTTCTCAAGCATCTTCATTGGCTACCTATTTAATATTGAATAAAGTACAAAGTCTTACCACTTGTTTTTAAATCCCTTAATGGATTGGCATCTACGTATCTCTATAATTTGTACGCTATCAACCGCGGTCTACCACATTGCTTTGTGGACTTTGATGTTAAATCTTTACCAAAGTTTTTGTAATTCTAGTGAATTATCAAGATCAGCATTACATTGATATTAAACACATTTGAGCATGATTAAGTGGACCTATTTTAATTTTGTTCTGAATTCATTTGAATTTAAAGTTTGTAAAACAATTTTTATATATATTTATATATATATATATATATATATTATGTAAAATTCTTTGTATAGTCATAATTAAAAGTCATGTAAATTATATTTGACATTTAGTTATGAGCTATTCTTATTACACCTTTACTTAAAATGGCTAATCTCACTAATTTCTTGACACATTTTATGCTATTCTTATTACGATGTTTAAGTAAGTTTTCACTAAGAATAGTACTTTTATGTGACATGGGAGGATACCGGCTGCAAGATGATATAAGAGATGGGCAGCTTTCCCAAGATTCTGATAGTTGAATTTGGGGATCCTGATTGCTACTCATGTGCTCAAACCTATTAGCTTACCATTTGCATTAATGATCAAACCTGAATGATACAAAATAAATCTAAAGAAATTAAATTTATCAACAAAATAAATCTCCTACATCATATTTATAGTGAACAAACACCATGTAAACACCTTCGTAAATTTGAATTGTTAACGTGTTCTTTGTCTGCTAAACTGCCGCAACGTCACTTATTAGTCATTTGCTTAGCGTTTTGTCATAATCAATTTGTCAAACTCTGTTGCCGACAGTAAATTAGTATCTTCATTTTGCATTATAAAGCACTTAAATTTTTAATTTAATTTCCATTATTGGCAAGTCAAATCTAAGTGTGTGCTAATGCCTTCAAAAATAAGTTATCAATATCGCTTCCATAGGAAGTGGCAAAATTTGCAATATATTTATTTTAGATTTTACCAGAGTTTTAAACTATATTATTATTAAATACATGTACCTTTAAATGTATAACACTAGTCAATAATGGTGCATAGTACCAGTTTAACATTGGAAAGCTACTCTGCACCAATGTATGGTATATATATATATATATAT
>CABFPE010001141.1:47085-84068 GCA_900660155.1 Hofstenia miamia | reverse complement strand
TCTTTCGCTCACAGAAGCGATTCGCGAAAAGCTATTTGCTGGTGCGCCGACACTTGATGCGGCATCTTCTCTAATCAAAGATAAAAAGAAAACGCCGCTGCATCAAATGTTCTCTCTTCTCGACAAAGAAAACGCCGCTGAAGCTCTTCTACTTCTTTTTAAATGCTCACTCAACTCTGTCTCCAATGCTGCAACACAATCTTCTCCTACCAAATCTGCTTGCTCAATCAATGCATCGTGTTCAACACAAACAGTCGATTCTCCCTCCGAACATCGCTATATTTCCTTCAAAAATCCACCCCAGTCTCCAAGAAGAAAATCTGACAAACCACGAAGTCAAGTAAAATCGATCAAACCTGGTACAACCTCATTAATCATTGGAAGCAGCATCCTTCGAAATGTCCGCTCACATAATCTTCTACCTAACCAAACCACGTCNGCTCACTCAACTCTGTCTCCAATGCTGCAACACAATCTTCTCCTACCAAATCTGCTTGCTCAATCAATGCATCCTGTTCAACACAAACAGTCGATTCTCCCTCCTAACATCGCTATATTTCCTTCAAAAATCCACCCAGTTTCCAAGAAAAAAATCTGACAAACCACGAAGTCAAGTAAAATCGATCAAACCTGGTACAACCTCATTAATCATTGGAAGCAGCATCCTTCGAAATGTCTGCTCACATAATCTTCTACCTAACCAAACCACGTCCATCAATTCTTATCCTGGTCACAATTCTTGACGTCTTGCTGAAAGGATCTCGCAATATCCAAAAATCACGTCAATTCTGTCATTCTAAACACTGGTCTAATCGATGCAATACACTCCACTGATGTTCGAACATTCAAATCAAATATCAATCCTCTAGATGAACAGATTCGTATTAAATTCTCGCCACGTTTCATCTACTTCTTAGAAAGTACACCAGTCTCCAAATATTCACTCTTACAACAAAATCACGTCATTGATGAATTTAATGAAGTCCTATCACGCGTCTCTTCAAACAAATCCAATGTCATCCCTGTCTTCAAAAAATGTTATCACGAAGAACCATCGATTGTAGTCTCCTATCCCACAATGGGATTCATCCTTCTGGCAATGGAATCAAACAAATGACTCAGATCTTAAAGAATCACTTCAGTCCTCGCCCAATTATTGCTTCATCATTCTGTACTCCTCATGTTTCTTACTCCAAAGTCATAAGCTCCACTTCGCGTCGATGTCTTCTTCCGACCCCATCTCTTCATCTCTAGAATGACTAAATCAATCAAAATGGTAGTATTTTTATGTATTATCTAGTTATATATTTTGTCTTCCGAAATGTACCTATATACTATAAACATGTTCACTTGTAAACGCAACATAGAAAGCACTTACATCTCAATTACTACAGGTGTACTATCAAATTCAGTATTTTGATTTATAAACACTTTATTAGGTATTTCCTTTTTTTTAAAATTAATCCTTTCCGACGACAAAGAAAAAATCCTGGTCCTATTTTAAATGAGTCCGAAATTGAACACAAATTGAAAAACTATTCTAATAACATTAAATATATATACCTTAACGCTAGAAGCCTTAATTCAAACAGAAATGATTTCTTAAAATTGATTACAAAAATTGGAAAAAATGCAATTTTCTTAATTACAGAAACTTGGCTTAAGCCTGATATCGACCCTAACTTGTTTAATCCAGACAGACAAATTTTTGAGGTTTTTTCTAAGAATTGAATAGGTGAAGATGGTAGACTTATGATAATTGTGNTTTTAAAATTAATCCTTTCCGGCGACATAGAAACAAATCCTGGTCCTATTCTAAATGAGTCCGAAATTGAACACGAATTGAAAAACTATTCTAATAACATTAAATATATATACCTTAACGCTAGAAGCCTTAATTCAAACAGAAATGATTTCTTAAAATTGATTACAAAAATTGGAAAAAATGCAATTTTCTTAATTACAGAAACTTGGCTTAAGCCTGATATCGACCCTAACTTGTTTAATCCAGACAGACAAATTTTTGAGGTTTTTTCTAAGAATTGAATAGGTGAAGATGGTAGACTTATGATAATTGTGCCAAAATCTTTAAAACCAGTCCGTAAATCTGAATATGAAATTTATCATGAAATATTTGAATCGCTGTGGAAAGAAATAAAATCAATAGAGAACTGTTTCCAAAAAGAATTGATAAACGTAACATATAATTCAAATAAAATTTATCTAGTTGAATATCTAAATTATAGTCAACGAAATATCTGAAATATGTAATAATTATAACTCTCTAAATATATTATTAATTACTTTAATTCATATGAACGAAATTTTAAATGAAATGTCTGCAACTTGTAATCTTCGTTGTGTTAATACAGTTTGTCCAACTCGAATGAACAATTTAATTGATTACTTTTTTACTAATTCTGATGATTCCTTCAAATCCTTAATGTTTGAATCATTTAGTGATCATGCACAGTGTACATATACTAGTAACAAAACTATTAAAAACAAGCAATTTAAATTCATATATGCAAAAGAAAAAATGGAAAAGGCCCTAAAAACACCACATTTAACTATATTTACATGTTAAATTCTTTACCTAAACTGATTAATTACATTGCAAAAGGAATCTACAAGGCATTAAACAGTGTTGCACCAATTAAGAAGCGAAGGGTTAAGATAAAAGCAATTAAATTTCATTTTTCAAACACCGACGATAATCAATGGCTTTCATCACGTATCAATTAAATTGTGGAATAATTTAGATTATGAAACGCGAATAGAAAAACTATAAAAAGTTTAGAAAAAAATTGAAACAATTTCTTCTAATAAAACAGTATACATTGGAGGACGGTAATACACTTCATGCATTCGAAACATACATCCATTGAGCACCTACACAAACATTCACACAAACATTGATTATATTATTATATATTGTACATATTAATTTGTAGTTAATTATTTGTTTATATTTTATTTTTATTTTGTCATGTATTAGTTTGTAGAATTTTGTATACATTGATCAATAAATTTGCTTTGACTCTTATTATTTTTATTCCTAGTTAAAATATCTATTTCTTACATAAAGCATATCATCGTCCTAAGCCTTTCTACTAAACGCAGACCATCTATCAAATACTTAAAAAATGTTTTTATTAATGTTCTTTCTAATTACCTAATTTGATATAATTTTGCGTTGAGTGGTATTTAAAGTTAAATAAGTACAATATTACTGGAATAAATTGATTGTCAGTTTTTCAATGTGCAGAGTCATTTACCGGACATGACATCCCTTACTAGTTGTACATGTGCATGAAAATCTGGGATTGCCTATTAATTCAAAGTTATTGATAGCTGGGAATTCTATGTTTTATTTCGTCGAATTTTCTCATCTGTTTACGTGTATATCTTTTTGTAATGTCTACATGATACGTCACTGTTAATTTGATATTGATTTGAGTAGGTTTTTGGACGAAGCACTACTATCAAATCGTTGACCGTTAAGACTATTACACGTTATATTTGTTAACCGTAAATTCGGCCTGCAATGATGTGGAAATAAATAATTTAAAACGGGCCGACATGTAGATTATGCATCCTGAATTTTCTTTTAATTTATTGAGTACTTACTAAACTGCGCAATAAATTTTCATAATATAACAAATTTTTCTCTGTAATATTGTATTTCATATAATTTTTTTAGCTGTGAAGGAAGATGAAATTTTTCAATCGAAAATCAAACAAGTTGAATCGGTTGACTCCGGTGATTTTATCGATGGCGACGAAGATGTAAGGAATTTGTTACGTATTTTGTTTATTATGGCGTTATTTTCAGTTGTCTTCTAAAAAACGAATGATTAACAATTAAAGCTTTTGTTAACACCTGAATGTGTTACAGCCGTGAATGTCGTTAAAAATAACCAAAGATTTTAGAAATTATCTTGTAAAATTTTCACATATGAATCGAACAAAATGAAGTGCATTATACTGAAAAAAAATATCTCGCATGACCAATGGGATGCATTTTTACATGCAATGAAAATTTAATATGTTTGTTAATTCACTCTTTTTGCATCACTTATAGATTATTCACAAAAATACATTTTATTCATTATATGAAGGGTGGAGACGGTTATGAAAAACACAGTTTGAAATGTTTCGAAATTAAGCAAATTCAATTTAACCTATTCCATTAGCTTGATTTCAAATGCAGAAAAAATATGGGATAAATTAATTTTATTCATTTCCATTACCAAAGTCAAAGTGGTGCCTACTGGCAAATATAGTTTTTATCTTTACAATGATATTAAATTAGCATGTTATTTTGGAGCTTGATGCCATCTCCGTTTTCATTGGATTAATCAAAGGTAATTTTTTTACATTTTGAGTTATTTTTTATTCGATAAGTCCTTCCTCACCAAATGTTGTAAAAACTGAATGAAGAATGAGGCAGTATGGTTGGCATCGACCCATTTCACACCCTTGTTTGTATTTAAGTTCTCATATATACGACTATTCATACAACTTTTAAAATATTTTATTTGTTTATTTTTCGTCTAGATTGAAAATTGATTTGTTCTCTTCTTTAACTGATGTGGGATTTTTCAATTAAAAAATTTTACTCTAGCTTTTAGTTACAAAATTTTCATGACCGTATGAAAGCTGTTTCTGAAAAAGATGAAGAAAACATCCCTGCTGTTTCAGAAGATGAAATCAAAACAGACCAAGAGGACGAAGAAAGCGATGAGGAAGACAGTAGTGAAGACGAAAAGTCGGAGAATGAATCGAAAAAAGGTAACGGTATTCATTGTCCTAAATTTCATTGTTGATAAAAAAATCCACAACCGAAAATTATTTCCTTTGAATTTCATCCCATTTCGTTGTGCTAATCAAATCTACTAAATTTTAATAAAAATAGGACGACAGTAGTTTTGCATTTTCATTCAATATGTGCTTCACATGTTACTTAAAGTATTGTACACTTCAATTATTTAACAGCGCTTTTAACAGAATTTCTTTTAAGTTTTCATTTTGTATCACTGGTTTTTCATGGCTCTAAATTACTCCTCGAATTCTACTGCATCCTTTCCTGCATCTAGTTCCTTTTAGAATCTTCCTTTATGTTTCAAACTTAATACTGTTTCTTGCCTGCTTAGCTATTGCCATATACCTGATCCATTTGTCGGCCTTTGTTGCGTTTTTCATTAAAATACCCTATTTGCACTTTCTGTAGACCTCTCCTTACCTAGTATTAATATTCCATTCTCAATTCCTATCGCCGTGCTGAATTTCTATCTCTCTTAGCTTACCTTTTTGCTCTTCATGTTGATACCTACATTCTTTAGCCCTTCCCATGCACTTGCATAAAATGTGCTCTACTTCTACTCTATCTTACGCTTGGTTGCTGTCTTTACTTCTAACTTGCTTCTGTTCAGTTGCATTATAGGAGGCGCTCAAGTTCTGTCATATATTTCAATAACTATGCTTTCGAGGTCTACCCAATCTATCTTTTCTTTTAATACTTCGCTTACTACTTTCTTCACTTCATCCCTCTCCTCCCCATTCATTGTTCCTCAAGGCTCGATTTTGGGACCTCTTTTATTCTGTATTTTGATTACTGGCCGCCTGTTAGACATTAGTAACTCTTATAGTTGGTTATGCATAATTGGGCTGGTGTTTAACTAAATCGGACATATAGAAATTGAATGTGTACAATGCAGCGTTACAAAATGGGTCGTTTATTACACATATATCCCCATAAACAGTGGCTCACTCAGCACTCTCTTCAAGTAAATGATGTTCTTCTCATGATGACAAAAGACATGCAAAACTCTAATGATAATGTTTTGATGATTTTGTTTGAACCTTATTACACTCGCAATGTCTTGAAGTTCGACATTCCTATATTTACCACTGTCCAATGTTGGTTAAGATTGTTAGTGATGCAAGTGACTTTTGGAAAGCCACTGCGATTTTTCTTAACCTATTTCCGCGGAAACTTCGTTGATGACTATTTGTGCTCATGGAAGCTTTTTACGACTGTTATTTCTTTCACAATAACTTTACTTTGTAAACTAAATACTGTGGAAATCTCTTACAATAATGTTAATAACATTAAGAGTCAAAGCAAATTTATTGCTTAAATGTATATAAAAACTATAAACTAACGCATGACAAAAATAGTTACAAAACTAATTAAATATGCAATATTAATTAAAGGGCAGTTTTAAAAGTAATTTGACCATGCATTGAGTTTATTATCTATGCCCAATAATGTTTGCCTACTTAATTGAAATTGTTTTATTTTTTTATTGAAGTGTTTATGGTTTTCCTCACATTTTATATCAATACTTAAATCATTCCATAAGATTGTACATTTAAAAGAAAATGAGTATTGACGATTATTGTTACTAAAAAGTGTTTTACTTCTTTTATTGATTTTGATGTAATTATTAAGAAAACTTAATGAACTTAATACGGGAATAAATTTGTGAATCATACATAAAGATTGATACTGAATAAAGTAATTCGGGGCCAAAATGTTATATGATGATCTTAATTGCGTTATGGATTCATGTTTTTCAATATAATTAAGTGTTCTAAATGCCCAGTTAAACATTTTTGCTAATGATGAACGTTTTTGCGATGTGAGATTTTGAAAAAGAAATGCACAGTAATTAAATTGACTTAAGACAAATGAATGAATTAGTTCTACATGCGATGATTTTCCTACATGGCGCAAATGGTTCAAATATTTTATTCCACATGGCATCTTTCTTAATTTGTGGGAGAAGAAACTATCGAAATTTAAGTCATTGTCTAGTAATACACCTAGATAGTTTACACATTTACTTTGACTAATTTCGTTATCACAAACATTAATTTTAAAATTTTCAGTAAGCTTTTGTTGTTGTTTAGATGAAAAGATGATAAATTGAGTTTTGTCAGAATTGATTTTTAGATTATTATGATTGAAATATGTTACGAGATTTTCAATATCTTTTGTCAAATGTTTGGTTGCCTCAAAGGGATTTTTTGCTGTCCGTAATATACAAGTATCGTCTGCATATTGGTAAATAGTTCCATTTGTCAAGGATTTTGAAATGTCATTGACATAAAGTGCGAAAAGAATGGGTCCTAATACAGTTCCTTGTGGTACGCCTAGATTTGTAGTAGTATAGTCTGAGAAAATGTGATCAATTTTTACTCTTTGTCTGCGATTCTCTAAAAAACTCATAATGAAATTTATTGCATTGACACTAAAACCTTCTAGCCTTAATTTTTCTTCTAAAATATCGAAATTCATTGAATTAAATGCTTTGCTTAAATCAAGTAAAGCAACCGCTGTAAACAAATTTTGATTTAAATTTTGTTTAATTTTTTCTGTGATTGATAAAATCGCATCAGATGTGCTGAATTTAGGTCGAAATCCAAATTGATTACTTGATAAAATTTGATTGTCATTGATAAATTTGTACATTTGTGCGGCTAGTAGTTTTTCAAATATTTTTGAGAAGGGGTGTGTTATACTAATTGGCCTGTAGTTCATGGGGTCTAGCGGGTCTCCTTTTTTATATAACGGTGAAATATCAGATTGCTTTAAAAGGGTAGGAAAGTCATTATTTATAATACTTTGATTAAATGCTACAAGCAGGTATTCACCAAAAATATAAAAATATTTCTTAATTATCCAATACGGCAGGTTACTGGATCCACATGATTTATTATTATCTAGCTTATTTACTACATTTCTAAGCTCATAGTAGGAAATTAAGTTGAAATGAAACCGTTCCTTGCGTATATCAGGTTGTTGGGATAAATTATTTCCAATTTTTCCGAATTTAAAGTTGAATGTACCCATATTTTCAAAATTTCTGTTTAAAATGTTTGCAATATCCTTCTTATTCTTGTACATCTTATTATCATGTTTGATTCCTTCAATGCTTATATTTAGCCCCTTAGTTTTACCAATACTTTTATTAAGAAAATTCCATTTTTGGTTGGGCGTTTGAAATAATCCGAAATAATCCTTTAACTTACATTCATAACTAAATTTGCGGCTCTTTTTGATTAATTGCTTAGCGTGTTCATAATTAGTCCTATTAAGATTGATGGGATCCGATTTCGCAAGTTCAAAGAGTTTATTTTTCTTAATTACCAGCTCCTTAATCAAGTCAGAATCACGGGGCTCGTTAATCACTGGCCTTAATTTTGTGCTAATTAACTTTGTTCGCAGCGGTGTTACTTTGTTTAACGCTTTGGTGATTTCACAAGTGATGAATTTTAACATACTATCGGCATCATTAAAAGATTATATCAAAGGATATGTTCTTCAAGAGGTGTACAAATTTTTGCTCAGTAAAGTTGCTAAAATCCCTAGAATAAATAAGTTTCCTATTTTTTGTCCTGAACTTATGGTTACTAACATAAACGCAAAGATAGTAATCACTAAATGATTCAAATTTATAAGTTTTATATTTATTACAACTATCGGATAGAAAATAGTCAATTAAATTAGAACATCTAGTTGGTTTGGTTTTATTAATAGTTTGAAAAGCAAAAATATCACAAATATAATCAATTTTCTTTTATTCAACAGAATTTAAATAATTAGAATTAAAGTCTCCAAGGACACTAATAAACTTATTTTCAAGAATTGCATATTCTATTTCTTCAATTTTGTGGTTGCAAAATTCGGAAATATAATTTTTATTTGGATTGCAGCAAATGTTTATGAGTTCGCTGTTGCAAGAATTTGAAAAAGATTTTAGTTCAATCCACATACTTTCAAAAATCTCATGTTTAATTTTTAAATCATTTCTACGTTTTGATTTTAAGGATTTTGAAACAAGTATCATCAATCCCCCACCACGTTCAGATCGATTTTTGAAATGAATATCATAAGTATTACAGTCTGGATTATATAATAATAATAATAATAAAGAATCTTTTAACCAAGTTTCAATAAATACATATATTGCGCTATTTCCAATTTTGCTGACCATTTGAATAAATTCATTGCGATTTGCACTAAGACTTCTACAATTTAGCGAAATAATTTTAAAAATTTTCCTAAAATTATTTAATACATCTTGTATTTTATTTTTGGAAACTGTTGGCCCTGGGTTACTTTTAATGTCTCCAGAAATAATTATTCGAAATTTTAAGAACGATTTTAAATGATTACTTAATAAATTATAGAATTTCATAGCATAATAATTNCATGATTTATTATTATCTAACTTATTTACTACATTTCTAAGCTCATAGTAGGAAATTAAGTTGAAATGAAACCGTTCCTTGCGTATATCTGGTTGTTGGGATGAATTGTTTCCAATTTTTCCGAATTTGAAATTGAATTTACACATATTTTCAAAATTTCTGTTTAAAATGTTTGCAATATCCTTCTTATTCTTGTACATCTTATTATCATGTTTGATTCCTTCAATGCTTATATTTAGCCCCTTAGTTTTACCAATACTTTTATTAAGAAAATTCCATTTTTGGTTGGGNGCGCTATTTCCAATTTTGCTGACCATTTGAATAAATTCATTGCGATTTGCACTAAGACTTCTACAATTTAGCGAAATAATTTTAAAAATTTTCCTAAAATTATTTAATACATCTTGTATTTTATTTTTGGAAACTGTTGGCCCTGGGTTACTTTTAATGTCTCCAGAAATAATTATTCGAAATTTTAAGAACGATTTTAAATGATTACTTAATAAATTATAGAATCTCATAGCATAATAATTTGAATGTACCTTTGTTATTTTCGAAGGATGAAGGCTGAATTTTTTAAGAGATTCATGTAGGGGTATAGCAAACTGCCCTTTAATTAATATAGTAACAATAATTATAATATAATAAAAACTGCACCTGAATAAGTTCATTGATATTAGATGAAAGAGTTTGATTGAGTGATATGGCATTGTGGCGTAGGAAGAAGGTGATGGCGGGTACGTAAGTAATTTGATGCAACACTTGCGTATGGTATATTCTGATTACGAAATGATGAACGAGGTGTTGACAGGCGAAATGTTTTCGGTGAATTAGAGAAGAAGTTCCTTAAGTTACCAATGAAATGTGAAAGACCTTTGTAGGAGAGGTGGATACCATCGCGAGCAAGAAGAGAGGGATCAATAATTCGTGGAGAGAGTAGAAACTTTTCGAAGACTGGAATGACAGTGTAGCTGCTGTTAGATAGATTGTGCATGATACGATTGCATTCTTTGATTTCAAAGTTCTTGGAGAGGTTTTCATCAGCGCAGACAGGGGTGATTTCAAAGAAAAAGATTCGACTAGGAGTGAAAAAATTCACTTCAGGACTTTAAATTTCTCGAAAAAAATATTATTTTGAAGAAAATCGAAAAAGTATTTTTACTGCAAAAATCGAATATAATTAAATTCAAATAATGAAATGTGGGATATATCAGAAATTTAATGTTGTAGAAGTTTAAAACTTATAAAAAACCCATGTTTGCCAGGTTGTAGCAAAAGATCATTTTTTTAATATAAAAAATAAAAATAATTAATACGATTAATGAAATATGCCTTATAAAGCAATGCATAGAGGAAAAAATCATGTTGATTTATTGTTGGAGTTGGGAACTTTTAAGAAACCAACAATTGTCAGGTCACAATAAAAAATTATTTGTTTAATATGTAAGTATAATAAAAATTAATAGAATTAATGAGCTCTGTCACATAATGCAAGTTATAGATAGAAACATATATTTATATATATTGCAGTGGTTGGGGCTTTTGAAAACGCAACAATTGTCAGGTTGCAACAACAAATTTGTTAGTTGAATATATAGATAACTCAAAAATTTATAAAATTAATTCACTAAAAAGTTTAAAAGAATTTGTATATAAAATACGCGTTTTTGTGATGCAATGGTTGGGAAAATATAAAAAACAAAAAATTGTCGGATTTTGCTTTTTTAGATTATATCTGCATAGAAATTCAAAACGTACAACTTAGAGAGTATCTAAACTGCAAGAGTACATACATTATACATTAAGATTTTTGCTATACCCCCCTAGCCATAAGATATTAATATAATTCATTTTATTAAGGTCGTTGTTAATATTCAATCCTATATTTTATTAATTTCATTCCATTTCCAAGGCCTTGTAAGGTGATGTTTAGAATCAAATTCGAAGAAATCAATGTTTTCTGTATTTTCCAAGAGTAAGTGTTTTAAGTAATTGATTGTCTAATATATTTTCTTAGAAAAGTCCAAGAAAACTGGTAGGTTCATTTCCCATCATTCAAATTTATTTCTGCTTTAAATTTACTAATCCCGAATCATAAAGCGAATTAAGATTGGAAATTTCGACTTATGTTTGAGATTGATTTTTAGACAAATTTTGTAAACATTTCTATAGAATTATTATGTTGTTTTTGACGATGAAAAGGGATTTGCGATATACAGGATGTGAAATGTCTGATTGAAAACAGTTGTTATTGCTAATAAAATTTTTTATTCTAATACTTAAGGCAATGAGCGGTAGTTGATACCGAATCGAGTTCAAGAAATTTCTCCAGTTCAAGCATGTGATTTAAGTATAGTAAACATTTTGCAATTATCAGTCACACTTTTACTGTGGTAACTGACTTAAATTGATTTGGGAAGTGTGAAAATATCTTGATGTTCTGAACAAAACGTCGGCTTCATTGCTTTTTTCCAATGCGTTTAAAACGAACCGCATCTCTGATATGCTTCCAGCGCTGTTGGTGCTTAATAAATAGATTAATGTGGTTACGATCTTGATTTTACGAATTTTCTAGTTGGGGCATATCCCTAGGGAAATCGAGGGTTGACTGTACATGCATTTGCATTATCTTAAGTGGAAGTAAATAGGTGTATTAGTCAATTTCTTTTATAAGGCTGGGCTCACAAATTTTGAGAATGACGCCCAACAAGATAATTGCAATCTCCCTTAAAATTCCCCAACTAAATCAGTATCCCCGAAAGGCCCCGCACTCATCAGGGAGGTGTTGCTGTTTCTATGTAATCTCCCAAGAAAGTAGTTATCATTATCGATGTTGCTAACAAGTTGTCAAGACCGCGCTCGAATCTGGTAGCTGCCTCCAAGAGCAATATGATAGATTTACGCGCAACATCTCCCTAATGTGGGCGCCCGACCTAGTATGGCACAAATATAACGTTGTCCCTTAAGTTCTGTTACAGTTGCAAACAAAATCTATTATTTGTAAATTTCATTTTAGTAATTTAACTTCAGATGACAACTTAAATTTTAGGTGTTGTATACATGTACAATGTACATGCGTTATTTCAGCATGTTGTTTGTAGTTCACATATATACTAAATTTATTTTAATGATTTCATTAAATTTTATGTATATTTAGACGAAGCGAAGAGTGAAAAGAAAAAGGTATTTGTATGTATGATTGCATATTTCCAAATGGAAATTATGTGTACATTCCTTTTTAAAACCCGTTTGTAAATTTAACATAGAGATGAACACAGTGTTTTCGTAGTCAAGAATAATTTTATTATTGTATAAGCACTTTTGCCTTTACATTCCTCACTGCATGTTGCTTTTGATAGCACTGAATGTGCACTGATATTTGTTGGAACTGTTTAGTGCTTTTGTAGTAAGTGTGTTTATTTATTGAAATGTTCTGTAAAGATTTATAAACGTCATTGATTCTTTTTTCAAACCCGACTTCCTGAACATTGAGTCCCTATATTTGCACATAATTATTCATGATGCTCCAAAATTCTAAAATTGTTACTTCCACGTCGGTGAATGAGTTGGGTTTCATCATCGCTACTTATAATTTAGGAATACATATCTTTTGAAATGGTAATTTTGTAAGCAGTGTAAATAACATATACTCTAACTTTGATTAATTTTCACTCTTATTTCGAAAACACAAATCGGAAAAGTTGGAGTAAGAAGAAACGCTTTTGGTGAATTGTCAAACTATGCGCAAGAGGCCAGGCGATGCTAACCTTTTAACACGATACGATATCGATGAAATAGCATGAAATTTGAGTTTTATATCATGGGCTTTCTTCATATATTCATTCATACAAATTTACTCTCTACAGCAATGAATTGATGTAAATTTTGAATATAATTGTACAATTTAATGAGATGATACATGCATGGAAGTCACTACTTAGACAAAATTTCAAAGTTTTTTAACATTTCTTTTGCAGTATTTGCTGAGAAAAACACAATTTTCTGATTTTTAACTTTTGACAATAAGAACTTTGTAAACTACTTCAAGGAACCAAATTAAAATTAACATGGCTGATGATTAAGTTGTATTTTACTTACTTGTTTGTACAATTGCAGTTCCTGATATATAAGGTAGTGCTGGATCTGGCCAGGTTAAAATCGGTTAAGCCGACCCGGTCCTGTTAAATCAGGTTATTCTGAAGGAGCCTGTAAATCACGTTAAAATCCGGTTAAAAAATTCTATGGTTGACTTTCAAAATTTATTGATTACAATGATTGAAGTATTACAAAACAATAGAATTGGTAAGAAAGAGTGCAAGTATTCCTGTTGTAATTCTAATCTACATTTTTGCCCTTCCAGTTATGAAATTGCAATAATGCATCCACCATTTTAAAAAGCTTATCAAATTTGTGAGAAAATGATGTTTGAATTCGCATTGTTGTTGATAGACTATTTTCAATCATTCATGAAACTCTAAATTTCTTATTCTATTCCTTTATCACCATTTTAGGGAACTACATACATTTCTTTCATTAAATTTTGCTTTATAAAAGTTTCATGTGTAAGATGCCGAAGAATATATATATATATATATATATATGGATTTTATTTTGACAGATGTATGTTTACTTCCACCAATACCGGGTAGCGTTTGAACTGACTCATAGTACTTGGAGAAATTAGTAAAATTTTTCTCTAAGGTACGATATTAGTGTATATGAAATTTTACCATCTGCCCAATAATAATAATGTAATTGGCGTAATTTTTATTAATCTGATTTAAGAAATAGAAACTTTTTTTAAGTTGAATATGACACTAATTTTTAAAGATCCGGTTAAAACCGGTTAAAAACCAGTTAAGAAGAAATCCTGTCCGGCTAATCCGGTTAAAGTATATTTGGACGCACAGCACTAATATAAGACTGTATATTTAATTTTTATGTCCATTTTTTATGTTTAAACGCAATTAATCGCATTTGATCGTATACCCATTTAACGAAGTCTACCCATTCAATGATTCATGGTAGTTCGCTATGGTGCTTTAGCATGAACGACTTTCAAGATTGTTTGAGTTTGATTTTATTATATGTGGAGTAGGAGCTTCGCACCAATTAATAAATTATTATGTTTTAGCAGGAGTGTCTCTTCGTAATGGTTGTCGGTCAAATCAATTCAAAACTCTAATGGTTGCCCTTTAGCAAGAGCGAGCCATATATACGGCGATCCAGTCGAACATTAAGCCTTCAAGTTTGACCATTAATATTTTGCTGGATGATAATGCATGTAGATTGCTTTTGATATTTTCATTCGTCTTTATCTGTGAGATTGCCTGAAAAGAGCAGTTTGATATCCAAACTAGCCAGCATATTAATTGATATACTTGAGGGCTGAACGTCTTTATATATAGATTGCGCTTGTGTACTAATGTTAAGTTCTATTATGTAAATGAAAACAAACTTTTAAAGTATTGATAATGTTTAGAAAAAGTCTAAAAAAGATGAAGTAACGCCCTTTGATTCTGATGATATTCCGAAATCGGATGAGGAAGATAATAAGAAAAATAAGAAGAAATCTAAAAAGAAATCGGTAGAAGAAAAATCAGTTAAGAAAAGTCAGGGAAAGTTTTTTGAAAGTGAGAGTTCAGATGAGAAGGAGAGTAAAAGCTCGAAATCTAAGAAAAAATCCAAAAATTCCAATAAAAAAGGTAAGGAAAATTCGAAAAAGTCTGCAAATGGAAAAAATAAGAGGGAGCAGGAATCTGCTGATGAAAGTGAAATAGAAGAAACACAACTTAGCAGTAAGGATAAATCTAAGAAATCCAAAAAGGACAAAACCGATAATGAAAAGTCTAAAAAGAAGAGCAAGGACAAAGAAAAGGAAAAATCTAAAAAGTCTTCAAAAGAGAAACATAAAAGCGATGAAGAGACTGATGAAAGCGAAGTAGATGAAGCAGGGGGAAAGGAGAAGTCTAAAAAGTCACAAAAGGAAAAGAACGACGTCAATGAAAAATCAAAAAAGAAAAATTCTAAAACTGATAAAGAATCTAGTAAAAGTAAGAGTAAAAATGAGAAGCAAAATGAAAACAAAAATGTTAGTGAGGATGATGATAGTGAAGAAGAATCTAAATCTAGTAAGAAAAAGGAAGTAAAGAAGTCTGATAAAAAAACCGAAAAAGATTCAGAAAAGGTTAAAGCTGAATTGGGTAAAAAATCTTCTAAAAACGATAAAACTTCAAAGAATAAAAAGTCTAGTAAAACTCAAAACAATGAAGATGATAGTGATAGTGAGATAGATGTTACTGATAAAGAAAAGAAATCTTCCAAGAAGGCTAAGAAAGATAAGAAATCTAGAAAAGAGGATAGCGGAAGTGAGGACGAGAGTTCCAGTGAAAACAATAAGTCGAATTCTAAATCTAAAGATAAAAAACTAAAAAGTAAATCGAGTCTGAAGAAAAAGAACAAGTCTGAAGACGAGGATTCAGACAATGAGGATCATAAAGATTCCAAATCAAAAAAGAAAAAAAAGGTCACAATAAATGAAGAAGTCGAAAATGATGTTGATCACAAGAAAAAGGTGAGACTTTTAATGTTTACATCAAGAATAAATGCAATTTAAATTTATTGTCTCAGAGTTATTTTATTGAAAGTTTGCTTCAAATATTTGCCTTATAAATAACCGAGTAGTTCACGATTTCTATAATCGATCATTTTAATATGACCAATCAATTTGTTTAATGCTTCTCTAATTCAATGCAAGTTTCTCATCGGTCAGTTTGGAATTATTATTGGTTTTGAATTTTGTTTAAATTGAAAGCTTCAGTTATTTATATGAAATCATATATATATATATATGAATTTATTTTAACTTTTGATTTTCGACATGTTAGTGTATGTCTACACTTTAAGCTTCTGAAATTTTTTATAATTAAATATGCCGTTATAGGGATTATTTGGCATATTTTCAAAATGAGGTAGGTTTTCAAAAGAGCTTGCACATCATTCTTTTTCAACATTTCATAACATAGTTTCTTAAGTAGCGTACACACTTACAACTTTGCGCGCAACCTCTCTTGATTTAATGAGGCGCACAAGAAACGTTGTAAGTGTGTATGCGATTCCAACTTTGTTGTAAGACTAATTTGGAGAGTTATTTGGTTCAACTTTTGCGCACAACCTTTCGCGATTTAATTAGGCGCAAAAGAAAAGTTGTGTGTACGCGATTCCAACTTTGTTGTGAACTTTTAATTAATGTATTACGATTTTGTCGTTTCTCACAGAGAAAGAATTTAATCGCGCACTATTATTTACATAACTGATTAAAATTACGCAAGACCCTTTCAAAACGAGGTCTTCTTTCTTTAGACTGCTTGATTGTATTGCATGTAGTCAATTTTACTGATAGATTTAAATTTTAAAAATAACAATAAATATAATTCAACGAAAAAGTTGTGCACAAAGTTGTAAGTGTGTACGCTACTTTACTTTGCTTGTTTGATCAAAACTCAACTTTCATTCTTAATTTGTTTCGACTTTTTGTTCACATACTTTAGCTATTTTTCACACTATATTCTATTTTCTTCTGTATTTCAATAACTATTAATACTTTTCAACTTAATTAACATGTTGTAGCATGGAAGTTTATACCCAAGATTATCTATTGACAGAATTGGATACCCTTTGAGACCCAGGTATTGATAATGCGACGTTAGTGATTACATATGGCGTTTTTATGGCATGACCTTTGTGATGGTTTTAATGTTTCTACATGGTTGAATTAAAATGTTGCAGACATACCATACAATATAGGTACACAATGTTGTACCTTAGGATTAAGTAACAAATGAATTTTATAAAAATTTATTAAACAAAGAAAAGAAATAACAAAATATCAAAAAAGAATATAAAAACATTAATCAATGAGTATGATAAGCAATAAAACAGTTGTTTTGTTTTGAGAGGCAAAGAAAAACATTACATTTCAAACACTGTATACGGCGTCTTCCAGTACATGTCTCCATTCTACACTTTGAATCAAAATTACTGTCAATATGCTCAGGAAAATGACCAATTTGGTCATATCGGCTATCGTTTGGTGGATTTCGGACTGCTAATCTTGTTCGTTTTAAAACAGAGGATGACATTCATTGTCTGCCAACTTTGGGAACTGTTCCAACTTGAATTAAAAGCTTGTGGCCGGAGTTTTAAAAAAATTGGCATATCGTAAAGTTTTTTCTTTATTCATTCGCCTTATTCGATCATTCAAAATCCATGAATTAACAGCAGCACTGGCAATGATGTGCGAAAATACCTTAACAGGCCATTTCTTTGATTTGCTGAATATCCGGTAGGTTGCTAACATTTGGTCATGTAGATCTATGCCAACTATAAATTTGTTCTAATAACGAACAACTGGTGGTTGATCAATATCCTTTTTTGCTTTGTCCCTCTATCAAATCTTTTACATTTTGTAATAGGTTCTTTTCCTATCGCACTAGAAACCAATATTACAGATTTTTTGTCCATCCATTTACTTACTGATATGCTGTCTTCAGAAACTACCGTAATACTATCTCCTCTTTGCATTTATTTATCTGTTGGCAGTTTTGATGCTGCACCATCTAATCGATTGATTTGAGCTTTCCCTGTTAGGGAAATATTTCTGCTCAAAGCACTCTGCATAGTTTGACTAATGTATAAAATCTATCTCTAAATACATGAACGCAAGGTTTGTTTCCGTAGGTTTTGAGTAAATTTGACACAACCATCTCCCTACTGTTTTCGTGTTGTCGCTCATAGTCGCTTTTCCTTCATAAAATTCAAAATCTAGAACAAGTCCATCTGGTGCTGCCAAAACAAAGTTTTTTATGCCCAAGGTGTCCGTTTGGCTTTTATATATTGCTTTGAAGGACAGCGTCCAACAACTGGGATCATCTGTTCATTAATTGCAACTTTCAAATCCCTTGGCAAAGATCTAACGCCATCTTGCAATGCTTTGATCAGAGGTCTAACCTTCCAAAATGTGTCTGCTGGATTTGGTTCTAAACTACAAAGATGTAGCATGCTTCGCAATCTGAAGAATCTATCTCTAGAAATTCGTTCAGAAATTATTGAAATGGAATAGCCACTTTGCCAATGCAACCGCAACTGAGGAAACCTTAAAAAACCAGACAAAAGAAGAATGCCCGATAATAGTTTAAGTTCGCAACCATTGGTATCAATAGATACTGTTGTTTTTTAACAGAAACTATATTTAGTCCATTCAGCACATTCCTTTTATAAAAAATCCAAATATATCACTGGGTGACATTTCGTTGTAAATTTAATAGTCAAAATCTGGATGTTGGTCTTTGAAAAGTAGAGGAAATTCATTTTGAACTCTCCATAAAGTGGCTCTTGATATTTGAGGAAGAGGGTCAGCATTCTCTTTATTGTTGAAAATATCTTCTCCAATAGAATCATTATCTGAATAGCTATTGTCCAAACGAGGAGTAGGTTCCTCGTTATATCAGAGTTATCTAATAAGTCCAATAAGTAAAGTTAGCTAAAAACTTGATTCACAAGAAACTATATGCATACATTGTTCTAGCATCTTAGTGCGAATTTTTTATAGTACAGTTCTCAAAAAGGGTCGATCATCAGGCTGTGATTCCTGACATAATAATTGGCCAACCCTCTTGCAAAATGCATTGCATAAAAAACATCGATTGCTAAATTGTATTTTTATATTCTCTTATTTATGCTTTTAGTGCAAAAAATAATATAAAAGTCCCGTATAATTTGTTAGATAGAATGCTATAAAAGTAACAACAGTAAAAATAAATTTGAAAAAAACTACAAGACATCCTGTAGTACACAAATGTGTACGGTTAAAAAATCAAGTCCTACGAATTTAGAAATATAGTATCTTGTATATATTTTTTAATTTTCTGAATGACATGGTTAAACTAGAATTAGTTTAAATTTTTGGTAAAATTAAAACTTTCTTGTAGCAGCAGCACGTGGTCGTCTTTCCATTATAATCAATATAAAAATAATGATAAACAATAGCGTTGTTAAATGGCGTCATGCATGTAAAATTTTCAAATTTTAATACGTTAATACAAAGGCGCGTTCCTATTCGCTAGAAATATTTTGGATGCAAATATTATAACACTGTGTAGCTGCTACAAACTTTTAAATTTAATGTACACAATTGTGTACTCAGAGCTTATAGGGTTAAGTGTCGAGTAAGGGTTACAAATCTCATATGCTATAAAGCTTTATAGGTATGAAATTCCTTGCTATTTGACATGTGTATGCAATGCAATGTCAAGCATTGCACGTTGATTGGAATTATTTTCTCTCAAATGAAATCGAAAGAATATTGTTAAGAGAATAACAAAACAGTTTTATTTTGTAATTTTGGTGCACATGCCTTGAAGTAGCTGGAAAAAAAGACCAGCTTAATTACTTGAGTTGATTATTTCAGCATTTGATTTTAGTAAAAAGAACTGATAAACAAACATCTGTTGGCAAATGATGCAATCTATCTTGGTAATGTTCGTCAGTGCTAACGACTTTTCTAAGAAAGATCAAATAATTCCATATGAAAATACTGTCACTTAATATTTGTTGTCATCGAAATATTATACGTTTCAGATTTTGCATTTTCAACCTTAAAGTACAGTACTGGAAATATGTATTCGACCACCTTGGTATTTTGAATAATGAACATTAATTGGATAGAGCGTGTCTAAGATTATAACTAAGTGTCATTTTGATTGAGAAAGGAAAATCTGTATGTCTAATACCATAAAATATGTAGAATAACAATTGGCTACTAATTTTTAATAAAATTAGAAAACTTATCGTTATCTCACATTTTCAACGTTTTATATCATATCAATTCAATCAATTATACAAGGAACCTTATCATCAGCAGTTCTCGGTTTCATTTCTATTAATTTGTTTTTTCATCCTTCCAATTCGAGTAACTTCGTTTGAAGTGTTCACTATGAGAAATTGCTGCACGCTGTGAATATTATTGTCATTGCCAGAAATAGTTGTCTTTGTCATTGCTTGTAACAAAGCCAAATTCTTTTATTGTGATACCCTGGTGTTTTTTGTGTAATTAATATACGGTTATAGATGTTAAAGTGTTTGGATTAAACTTAATGAAACACAGCGTCATTCAGTGCGACTATTCTTTTATTATTTCTTTAAATGCACTGCTTTTGCAGAGATCCTAGCTTCTTCTTCCAAACGATGTCGTATAATAATAGTACTAATAGAATCGAATTCAAGATTTCATTCTTCGCTAAATTTCCTGTCTAAAATTTATAATTAAACTATTTCTAAAAATCTCAAGCATTTCATTCATTAGTTTGATAAAGTTCACAGTGTTTTTTTTCAAAAATACTATAAATTAGGAAATCCCCCTTATAGTACGAGACTAGACGGTTTATTTGAATTATATCACTTTCATAATAAACCTCAAAAATGGCCATTCATGCTAATGTTGAGTAAGTCTTGTTGTCATGAGCATCGGTACTCACAAGTGCAGATTTTCGATTCAGTTAGCAACGTTTATGGTAGTTGACAAGACAGTATAAGAGACACCAAATTTGATCTATATGTTGCAAACGACTGCAGCAATCATGCTTGCTTGTACTGCATGTGCAGATTTTTCGAAACAATTATCAAACCTTACTAATTAAGTTAATTAGAATCAAAGACAGACACTAAAGAATAGTTAATTCAAATTTACTTAACCTCAACTAACTTACCTACAATGACTTTGAAGATACAATACGTTTTCTTCAAATTCTATTCAAGCTTATTAAGAAATTCGGAAACCTTAGGGTATTGACGCCAGTATTGCTGAATGTGTTCTCGTATAATAATGAAAATTTCAGTTAAAATGTATTCCTGTGTCGGTAGTACTTAAAAGCCTTTAGCTTTTTACAACCTCTTTAGATAGTTCTCAAGAAAATTAGACATTTTTTTATTCTATTCTATTCAAAAAGAGAGATTATCATATGCCCGTAATCGATTTTATTTACTTCAAAACCTTGGTGAGCATTAATATTTAACATTTCACATCTCCAAAGCTTTAAGATTTTAAATTTTAATGCTTTCTTATGATTGCATATTTACTTCATAGATTTGAAATTAGTATTTGAGCACAATTTTTGTTTCAGCTGTTAATCTCTAAAGTTGGAATCTCTTGTCATGTGCACCAACTATCTCATTCGTTAATATTCCAAACTATAGAATAACTATATTTATCAAGACATGCTAGCTAAAATTTTAATTAAAACTGAATGGTCTTTTTTGGGATCTATTTTTTAAAGATCACTGAGGTTCAATTTAAAATTTTGAGGCTTGCATTTATTTTGTATTATTTCTTCGATATTTTCTCGCTCAATGATTATTTGTTTTAATTTAAAAAATAGTTATGTTGTTGATTAAGCAGACTTCATTCATTATAATGTCCTTGTCTCAATAATTTAAGTCAGAACTTTGAGAAAATGCAATTTCAGTGTTACATATGGATTTAAGAATCAGATAGGCATCATTTAGCTGAAAAATCCTAGTTTTAAAAAATCACTTTGTTGAAAATTATTATAAAATATTTTATCCACTTTGATTTTGTCTACTGCAAGCTCAGTGTAAGGACTTTTTTTAAATGTTTTTAAGATGTGTTTGAACGCATGCTCACACTGGCACTAACGTTCGAAGGTTATTGATGTCATATCAGTCAGGGTGGGTAGACTTTAGTTTTCATGAAAGAAACGCTTTAAACGTATTCTATGGCAGAACATGTATATGTAAATAACAAATGGGACAATATCTTTCCATTTATGAATTTATGATCACCTTTAAAATGATTCTAGATTACGGTATCTTTGTCTCAAAAGACAAAACTATATAACATGCGTTTTAAGCTGGAGAATCAAGATAAGTATTAGAAACGGTCGCAATGATTTTTTCGTTTTTAAACCTGTTTTATAATCGTTTTTTGCAAGCATAGTTTTAAGCATACCCACCCTGTTATCAGTTCAGTTTTCTGTAATTGTATTTTTAGAAAGCTTCGATCGGAGAACAATACTATAGCTTTTAGGTGAATTGTTTTAATTTGTAAATTTTACACTGTGTAGATTTTGTCTATGTTGGATTTTGTATTATATTTTGTAAATTTAATTATGAATTTCCATTTATATTGTAGTATTAACTTTTTTAAATTAAAAGGCTTTGGATTCTATTTTCAAGAAGCTAATATATTCTATTGAGATCATCATCTATATAATGTGCTTAAAATAGAAAATGTTCTAGTGAAAATGTTAAAACATAAATTTGTTAAATTTACGTTATTCTTATTTCTAATAAAGAAACCGATATGGTGACGAATGGTAATTTATTATTTAGCTACATGCCAAATGAATTATTTTAAACATATAAATCTGACTTTCAGAAGAAAAATAAAAGGTTTTATGTATTATAGGCAGGGCCAGGATGCAATTTCGTTTACGGTTACTTAAATTTTCACGAACTTTTTTTAGTTTGTTCAGTTTTTACGTAATTTTAAAACATTATCGACAAAATTCATATAATTTTGCAATTAATTGTCAGAAATAACAAACAACTTTTCTAAGAAAAGTGACTCAATTCTGATTTTTAATTTCTACGTCTTGTATAAGCAATGTTATTCCAGGAAAAATGCTAAAATTGAAACCAATGGAATCTTTTGCTGACGGGAACAACATCCGTACATACAGTGTAATATTTAATAGAATATTTTCACAAGCATGTCCAGCTGACTTCAATTGCGGAGCAACACCAAAGCATGCATGTAAGGAGTGCAGGGCTAAAATCAAAACAAATTCATCCTAAAAGAAGGAAAAATTGGAGAACCCTGCATTTCGAAAATTTCTAGAAAATACACTGGGGAAGTTTACGGTCTATTACCTAGAAAAATGGAGAAAGAAATTATTGATAAGTTTTTAAACAAGCCGTATTGTTTAATGGTTGACGAGTCGACCGATGCATGTGGCAGGAAGATTGTAACAGTTCTGATGGGGCATATGCATTCACCTGAAAAATCTAAATTGATTGAGGTTATGCAATTCGTTAGAAAGACCACCAGAATCTCATGCAGCTTTTTACGTCTGCGTTGACCAAAATTTTCAGAGATAGGATAAGATAACATTTATTGAAAAAAGAATCTCTTAACAATTAAATAACTGATAATTTATCTGAATAGCGTCATTAAATTCACAAAAACACATATATACAATTCACATAAATTACAAACGAAATCTTCCAGGCTATGGATAAATTACTATAGTACTATTTTAATAACGAATTATAGTATAGTCATTGTTATGAAATTTGTATCCTAGTCATGATTTACCAGAAATATATTTTTTCTTAAAAAAGATTTTTAAATTAATTAAAAAATTTCAATTTTTCAATATTTTTACTTTCTTTAGGTAGCGAATTCCAGGTTCGAATGGCGACATTAATGAAGGATTTCTTTAAAACGATTTTCTTATACTTAGCGTATGTCAAAAGATTTGATCTTGAATTATGTTTGAGTAAATCCCGGTATTTTAATCGTATTATAAGGTGGTAGTTTTCTGATTAGCTTGACGAATGTCAGAAGGGTATTCAATATAACAAGTAGTTTTGGGAAAACAATAGACCTAGAAATGTAATATTTGGTTTTAGATGAGTTTTTCGTTGTGATATTTAATGCCCATCTTAATTGAATATCAAGTTTTTTATATTATAAAGCAGTTCGCTTAGGTCAGTAAATAAAATATTTGCGTAATTAAGGTGACTCATGATGAAAGCATTGAAGAATTGAATGATCGCACAAGGTGGTAATTGCCTAACTACTAGTGTCATACTTTTTATACCTATAGCTAATTTTCTAACTATTAAATTGAATTTTAACTTTTAGTCAATAGTTACTCCTAGGTATTTGAAAGTGTCTACAATAGGAACATTAATATTATTTACATTTAAAGTCACTGCAGAAACATCGTAATTGTTTTATTCAGCTGCAAAATACTAAAAAGCAGAGGACCTAGAATCGTACCTTAAGGCACCCCATTGTAAACCGGTAACAATTCTGAAAATATCCCATACCAAAAACGCCTACACCACAAATAAATAATCTCCGTCCTGTGTCAATTACACCCATTCTGGCAAGAACTCTTGAACTTCTTGTGGCTTATTATAAACACTTGGATCCTAATCAACATGGATTTCGTTCTTTTGGCTCTAAAGTTAGCTTAATAATAGAAATACAACATTTATAACATATAATATGCTCGCATCTTATCAATAGATTTGTCAAAAGCCTTTGACCGTGTTCAACATTCGCTTATTATTGAAAAATTGGACTCATATCTAGAATTAAGAAAGGTGTAGTTTCCTGTTGTGCTGACTTACTGACAAATAGACAGCAACGGGTAATTGTTAATAGAAAGGCATCACAATGGCGATCCACAAATCTTGGAGTTCCACAAGGCGCTGCCAAAGGTCCTATATATTTTAATATTACAACACATGACTTGAGGATTCCAGAACATATGTCTCACAGAAACTACCTGACGAAGTATGCGGATGACAACTACAGTATTTGTTTTAGAAAAAATGGAGATGATGCATTTAAAAATAAAAATATATATTTAAATATATTTATATCGAAATGGTACAGAGATCACAATTTCCTCATAAATGCTACTAAATCAAAACAACTTATAATCCCTATTCGAAGAAATTGTCACATACCAACCCAAAATACTCAGAATTTCGTGTTAGTAAATGAAATGAAAACACTTGGAATTACAATATCCAGCCACCTTAGTTTTCAATGTCATGTGCTGAATTTAACGAAAAAGATTAACCAGCACATTTACTTGCTTCTAAAGCTTAAACGTTTGGGATACTCACATGCTGAGCTGGAACTGTTGTATTCTAGCATTATTGTCAACTTTATTAATTATGGACTTGAAGCGTATGCAGCAGAGAACAAGATAAATTTGGACTACATTGAGAATACAGAAGAAAGCTATCCGATTCGGAAGCATACAATCGTTTACATCAATACATGATTTGATAAAAAATAAGATGAACAATTATTCAGCAAGATCCAATTAAATTCGACACACCCCCTTCGACATATCCTTCCTAATAGAACTCAATTCGCTGCAGAGAGATTCCGACCACGTATGCCTCCAACGATTCTGGTAAAAAAATATCAAAATCTCAAAAATTTTCCAAACCGATACCTCAAATATCCATATCTGTAAATTTGTAAACTATATATTCTGAGTTATTTTCAGATACATAATTTTCTTTAAGAAAATAAATATAAGTTTATTCTTCGATTAATGATACAAAATTATAATTACAATCATTCAAAGTCATCTATACATTTACAAAATCTAATTCTTTAGTTTGAAAATCTTTACACCAAAAAAGATAGCTATGATATAGAATAAATATGAAAACAAAAAAGAAAAAAGAAATAATTGGTTTAAATGAAAATGGAAATTTTATAAAGAGAATAAGCAGAGATGATAGTGTAACAGCAGTTATCCGATCTCTCCCTGACAACACATCCTACAAAGATAAGTTTTGGGCAGTACGGGAGTCACACAGCAAATCCAACATTGGATCTGAGCAGTACGGGACTCACACAGCAATTATCCGATCTCTCTCTGATAGCACATCTAACAATCTAACAAAGCTAAGTACTTCTGAACCAAATATTAATAACAATTTTTTGACCTTCATAAAACACCGTGTGCCCACCTTAAATAGAGTACCAAAAGGTTCTCGGAAATGCTTGGCTGAACTTTTCATAAAATGCCTAAACGATATTTTGAAAACACCCGACTCTGAGGAACATTGGCAAAAGTTAATGTCTTTATCTAAGAAGGTACTGAAATTACCCGAGCGTTCCGGAAAAAATAAAGCAAATTTAACTAATATTTTGAATAAAAGAATAAAGAATTTCACCTTCTCTCTGGATGTTAATGAAACTTTAAACAAACATAAGCCAAAGAAATCAAAAAATATTTCGCAAAATCGACTGATTTCAAACAAAATTGAAAGTGGTGATATTAAAGGGGCTGTTCGTATTATTAGTAGTGATGATTCTGTTGCTGAGTGTAACATGGATGTTTACAACAAGCTCCTCAGTAAGCACCCTCAAAAAAATTCAGTTAGGGTTTTTAAAAATTTAGAAACTTCTGCAGAAATAAATTTTGGGGCTGTTAAAAATTATATTAACTCTTTTCCTCCTGGTTCTGCAGGTGGCCCTGACGGCTTGAAGCCCCAAATTTTGAAAGATCTTATCCACGAAAAAAATGGCGAAATAGCATCAATTTTGATACAAAAACTAACTGATTTTGTAAATATCATTCTTCATGGTAATGTGCCTGTTTGTGTGCGACCAGTGTTTTTTGGGGCTAATTTAACTGCTTTGAATAAAAAGGACGGAGGAGTTCGACCTATTGCCGTGGGAAACACTTTCAGACGGCTAGCGTCTAAATGTGCTGGCTTTTTAGTAAAAAATGAACGTATTGCAAGCTACAAGAATGTGCAACTTGGATATGGAGTGCCGAAAGGATGTGAATCAGCCGCCCATGCAGTTCGGAATTACATAAACTCAATTGATGACGATAATTTTGTGCTTTTCAAAGTTGATTTCAAAAATGCTTTTAATTGTATTGACCGTGAAAAATTGCTGCTAACCATTTACGAAAAGTATCCTGCTATTTTTAATTATACTAACAACGCTTATGGACAAAACTCATACCTGTTTTTCGGTGATCAAATAATTTTATCTAGTGTAGGAGCTCAGCAAGGAGATCCTGAAGGTCCTCCTCTTTTTTCAGATATAATAAATCCTATTATACAAAATTTTTCTTGTGATTTAAACGTTTGGTACCTTGATGACGGCAACTTTGCAGACAATTATCAGAAAGTCATTGCTACGTACAGTTATCTCAAAACGGAAGCGGAAAAAATTGGTCTATCTGTTAACCCTAGCAAGTGTGAAATTGTCTTTTTAGGTTCACCTGTTAATGGGAAAAAGAAAAAAATCATGCAAGAATTCTACGAAGTATGCCCTGGCGTAAGTGAAACCGAAATAAAGGACTTAGTTATCCTTGGGGCACCAATTGGAGATAAGGCTGTTGAGAATTGTTTATCAGAGAAACTTAATACTTTCTCTAATATGGCTAAAAATTTGGAAAAAATTGACACACATTATGCTTTTTTTCTTTTAAAAAATTGTTTACATGTGCCTAAGATGAACTATTTTTTGAGGACTGCTCCTTGTTTTCTTAAAAAGGAAATTTTAATTAAATTTGATCAATGTCTAATTGAATGTTTGAAAAAGACATGCAACATTGGGTTAAATTCTCTCGCCTCCATGCAAATACAGCTACCCGTACGTCTTAGTGGAATGGGTATCCCCTCCGTTGTAAATATTGCCCCTTCAGCTTATTTAGCGTCTGTGACTGGATCTTTCAAGCTAATAAGCAATATATTGCATGGAAAGACACTTCCCGACATTTATTCTAATTCAGCCCTCCGTGCATGGCAAAACCAAGTGTACTCCACTGTTTTACCCTTTGACTCACCTTTTCAACAGGATTGGCTGGAACCGGTACATCAAAAAATTTTCAGTGACATCATTTTTGGATGCAACGAATACTATAAAAAAAGATTAACCGCCTTTAAAGGCAAATTTCAAGGTTCCTGGTTGAATGCACTGCCGTCAAAATCTGGGTTTAAAATGTACTGACGCTCAATATAGAATTAGTTTTGCTCTACGCACGGGCTCTAAAATTTGTGAAAAACATATTTGTTCATGTGAAACACTTGTTGATGAATTAGGTAACTATGGTTTATCTTGCAAGAAGAGTGCTGGCAGGTTTAGCCGACATAGTCACCTAAATGATTTTTTTAAACGCACAATAGGTACTGCCGGTTACAATTCTGTTTTAGAGCCACCAGGTTTATGTCGAAGCGATGGGAAACGACCAGACGGAATGACCTTAATACCCTGGTCTCGCGGACAATCTCTCGTGTGGGACGTCACCGTTGTGGATTCACTGGCGCCTAGTCGCATTTGTCGGGACGTTAATCATATCAAAGAGGCCGAGGAACGCAAAGCTGCAAAGTATACCGAAATATCCAATAGCGGCTACTTGTTCCAACCCCTTGCTTTCGATACTCAAGGAAATTGCGGACCTTCGACGAAAAGTTTTTTGAAAGATCTAGGAGACAAACTTGTAAATATATCTGGCGATAAACGAGCAAAAGAATTTCTGTATCAATCAATAACATCGATAATTATTCAACATAATGCCGCTTGTGTACTAGGGACTTTAGATAAACAAGAACGCATGGACGAAATCTTTACTTTGCTGTGATTTTAAATCAAGTTTAAGATCGTTTTAATGTTGGCACTGTGGAATTAACTGATGAATTAGAATTTGCCTCATATATTCCTGTAGAAAACAAAGCTTCTTGATATTGGTTTTAACATGCGCTTTTTTGAAACTCATTTGTTCATTATTTGATGTTTGTTATTAAACGTTGATTTATATAAAAAATTGTATTTCAACATTAAAAGTTAGTTACTATTAACTAAAATTTCTCATTTTAATAATATTGAAGGTCAATTAAGCATTGAATTATGTAGTTTATCTATATCCTCTTCACAAGTAGCTTCAATCGCTTGCAGTCTATGCATTTAGTCAAACGTATGTAATTGTGTGCGGGGATTGTTTTCTACACATGTGATATGTATGTGATTTCCGCAACTATGTAATAAAGCAATCTGAATGAAAAATGTGTCATAAATCCAGCTTTAAAGTCAAATGGCCAGCATTGCTTACATAATCCTCGTTTCGGTGCACATGGCAGCAATGGAGTTTTCTATTGGAATGCTCTCTCGAACGACGCTGAAACAATATTGTGCTTGTCTGAAGCGCAAAGCTGATTTCAGTTCTGAGATGCCTGATCACATCTGAGTAGGACTCCTTCTTTTTTCCCTTTACTTTTATAGCAATTTGATACATAATTACAAAATTTATTATTATTATTATTATTATTAGTATTATTATTATTATGAGCGCCGCTGAATACAGTAAATTTCCATGCCTCTGGTATTCAGCGGCCCTTGGGGTATATTCAGCGGCGCCATGTGATTATTAGGCCTGTATCCAATCAAATTGGCTGAAAATTTGTAGCCATCTAGCTTAGTATATTCGCCAAAAGTCATGTAAATTTCAGCGTGGTGGCGTTGTTCAAACGTGAGAAAAACGGCTTTCAAGTTTTCGAATTTGAACTATTATAGTGGCGCTGAATACAACTTTGTTTACATTCTTAGTGCTGCTGAATACAAATTCAGAACTATTATAGCGCTGCTTAATACAACATTGTACTATTATAGAGGCGCTTAATACACACATTTTTATTTTGATTATTATATTGATGGACATCATCTCAGCATGTTAACTAATCATGTAATAAGTTTTAAAACACAAATATAACTAGTCCGTCAAAAAGTAGTGAATCAATGCCACTTGTGCACTACTTTGGGTTTTACTATAATGACATATATTTATTGTTAAAGATCCAACACAAAATAGTGCAATTAATATATTTAGAAGACTTTCTGATATATAATTAGTTTGACATCTGTCTAAAAATACTATATTTGGATGACTTTATCTCTATACATTATAGTATTCTTCTTTGTCTTTCTCTTCTCTTTGAATTTTTACAAAATTTATTTTCAAATAGGCTCAATTGTACTCAATTTTTGGAAAATTTACAATCATAGTTATTATTGCATGTTATTAATGTTATTGTTTGTTAAATTTGCTGTTTTTTTCCAAAATTTTCTTAAAATGTTTGCTAATAATAATTTAGTATTCAGCGGCGCAATTTTTTTTACGAGAAATATTTAGCGGCGCTATAATAGTTCATGTATTCAGCTCCTCTATAATAGTCCAAAAAATGATATTCAGAGGCGCTATGAAAAGTCCAAGGTATTCAGCGGCGCTATAATAATAAGAATTATAATTATTATTATAATTAAAGAAATCTTTTAGAAAGCATTTAAAAATCTTCCTTAAGTAAAGATATATTTCTGGAAAATCATGGCTATGATACAGATTTTTTAACAATGACATTACTATAACTCGTTATTAAAATAGTACTATAGTAATTTATCCATAGCCTGCAAGATTTATTTTGTAATTTATGTGAATTGTATAAATGTGTTTTTGTGAGTTTAATGACGCTATTCAGATAAATTATCAGTTATTTAATTGTTAACATTTATATGAATAAAGATTCTCTTACCTTATCTTATCTTATCTTATCTTAATACATCCATATCGTAAATATTGGAAGATGACATTGATTCACTATCAAAGAATACAAAATCAAAGTAGCCTAATATTGTGATCTCCTATTTTCTATGCATATAGAACGCAGAAGATAGGGGAAGATTACACATAAGTCGATTAACGTTTTCCAAAATCACAAAACAGCCAAGTTTGATACGCTCTTGTCGATATAGCTCCTATTTTTTAAATATTCAATTTTCAAAGTCTTTAAGCAAATAACATTTCAAAATGATAATTCTTTTAACCCATTCACTACCAAAATTAGGTAATATGGGTCTAGTCTTAGAAGGATCATGTTTCCCAATGCTTTTAAATTCCTAATAGATAGAAAATTGAGAACATTTTCTAAGAATGCGTATTGAAGTTCATACTTTTTGACATTAAGTTTTTCTCAGGTTTTTCAATTCCAAAACAAGTAGTTTTTGTCTATGTAAACCTACATAAACACAACTTTCAGGGGTATCTCTAGAACCATTTTTTTGGCTATTTGACTGGTTCATTGCTTAGTACTAATTCTTTATAAAGTTGTATTGGAGTCCTTTCATAATCAGTAATTCTTTCTTCAAAACGAGAGATACTAAAATACCTTTCAAGTATTAGTAACTACTTGTGATCTGACTTCTGTACATTTCGTACAGTGGAAAAGAAAATGTATTAAGAAATGCTGTTAACACATTGATGGGAGAAGCCGGTATATTCTTTGGATAGGTGAAGTATTGTAGAAAAGCTTACATAAGAAAAATACTTCAACGTTCATTTGAACTATAAAAGAGCATACTAAACACGACCGGTTTCTTTGAAAACAATGTAAATTATTATTATTATGAAGAACCCTCGAAAGAAAAAATTCTGGAAACCTCTTATTAAAAAATTTGTCACCAAGCAGTAATTAAGTTTGTTAGACTCCGTTAATTTTTTTCAACCTTAAACTTCCTAGCGTCACTATAAAGTACAAACCGTTTTCTCGCATTTATAGGGAATTTTCTCCAAGCCTATTTGCAAATTATACAATTGGGAGACATGGGCAGTCGCGATATGCAGGTACAGATAACAACCACGGGTGCCCGGTTTTGCCCGCCATATCAGAGGATGGGCATAATTATTATAGGTTGAGCGACTATGGGTGCTCTCTTAATTCCACAATATGAGCATCTTAAAAAAGATTTTTTTTTTAAAAAATATCAATTTTATTAATAAAAAATTGAGAAATTGACATAATGTATGTGAATTGTATTTGAAATGTAGTCGAACATTTTCAAATTGCTTAATAACTTCTAAGAAAATTGCATTCTCGGCTTGGGGCGGGTACGGGTCTATTGGGAACGTGCTTTAATGCAATGTTGAAATTTTCAATTAAAACGTATTGTTTTGGCTGAGGTTGTTCATAATGTTCATGTATTTATAAAGTTTTGAACCCAACCCTTGGAAGCAATAAATACCTTTGATTGTTACTTGATATGTGCAAAGATATCTAAAATCCATTGAGGCCTGCCATGATCAAATTCGGAGGTCGCGAGGCCGAATGCATGCATCAATGGTACAGAGATGGATCTCGGGTTTAGAGCGAAAAGGAAAGAGGAGACTCTCTTCTGTCACGTTAATGGTTTTCAGGTAAAAGCCTTTAATAATTTTATATACAATCATTAAAAATTTTCAAAAATCCATTTCATAACAAGGTCCTAATTGGGGACCATATTTTTAAATGTACGTCTTTTGCTTGTTTTTAATATAATTCTAATTTCTTGTATTTATTGTTTAAATCTATGGTATTTTTAAAGCTTTGCGGTTTCAGCATTGGTTTTACTATTGTTTTGTATTGTATCTATTATCGACCAATTTTTGTCACATTTTTTGATATTTCCTAAGATATGTTTCTCAATTTATACTCTACTAGTATGCATAACTGACTTCATCCTAAATTTGACCTCTTTACATAGTACATTTATTGTGTGATTGAAAAATTTCAAGTTTTTAGCATTTTGCTGCTAACAGTTCATACCAAGGTCTTCAAATTGGGGACCATAAAAAATATCACACTTCAAAAGACTATTGCACATGAAATTCTCTTAATATGCTTTTTAAAAGTATTATATCTGAGAGATAGGATTTATGTAGGTCTGGTATGAAAAGGTTAAGGTAAATTTATTAATAGAATTTGTTCCTACAATAATAATTTCGTAAATTTTTAGAACACTCTACTCTAAATGTTTGTTTCATTATTGAAAACATTCTACTCAATCAAACTGAAAGCTAACTAGTGATTAGATTAGACGATTTGCTTAATGAGTAAGAGTTATTCTTCAATGAATAATATAATTTCCTCCACTCTTTCTAGATATTCTATTACTTCGTTGCATAACTTTAAAAGATTATTTTAAAATTACGAAACTGCCAAAGTAATGCCAACTGGTGACCTAAGTATCCAGAATTATAATCATTCCAATTTTCTACTTTGCATTATTAATGATAATTTTTTTCTAAATTTGATTTCAAGTTTTGTCATATGTGTATTGCAAATTAATGCTGACTTTTTGAATTTTGTGCTGATTTAAATCGAAAAACAATAAGTATATTTAAACCCTCTGCGTCATATGTCGAAAAGTTTTTTAAAGAGAAAGAGCATTGTCTTAAAATTCTAGTCTTTTCAGAAAAATATTGGCATTAAAAATTTATTTTAATTATTATAGTGAAAGGCATTAAAAATAGGATTCTGCAGCACCTAAATCATCTCATATTGCCTAGAAATCTTTGTTCAATGATTCATTTTTTACTATTGGTGGACATATTTTGCAATAAGAAATGATTCTTTATCCTTCATTACCGTCTAAAGTGGAGCCAAACGCCCAATGAATTAAATTTAGTAATCGAAGTAGTTACTACACTTCTGAATATGTGAGGTTTCAAAGTTTGTAAACTAAGAAATTTTGCCAATTTCTATTGACGCCCATGAAATTTCAAGCTTCACGCAAACTATCACTAACTTCACCTTAACTAAGATTTCTTTAAGAATCCAATGATTTTTTCAATTTGAGTCTGCTGAGAGCATTGGTTACTGTTAAGGTCATTTTATTTCTATTGGTTTTTAATGTATGCAGTCGCTATCAATCAACTTGATGGGTTTTTTAGTTTCTTAAAAAATATAATTAACCGCCAATTGCCATTGCAGGCAACACATTAATTTAATTATATTAGCAAGCCTCCGTAAAAAGAGAAGAGTATTACGCGTTTGAATTCTAATTTGATTGTTGAAATGTCAGGTTTAGGGAAAATTACCAAATTTTTTTGCAAATAACAATGATCTGCGATAAATTTCAACTCTTCAAAATCTTGGATTTGTTTATGTTTAAATTATCGTAAACGCATTTCTTTTTATAAATTTGTACATTATTATATTTTGCTAGTATTTATGTTGTTATCAGTTCTTGCGATTCTCCAGAGTAGACAGATTTCACTGCCTAAAAAAATCCTGAAAAAATTTATTATAAGCTAATCAAAACAAATAGTCATGCACATGTGCTTTTGTCAAAATTTTAGACTAAATCTAGTTATGAAGCACTTAGATGATTCAAAGTTCAGAGTTACAAAATATACGATTCCTTTCAATCAACCACAAAAAAAATTGACAAGAATTGCATACAGCTCGTATTTGAAAAGAATGGAGGAGTAATTTCCGCTGTGAACATTTGTTTTTGCTAAACTGCAAGTTGTAACTGCAAAAATGTCTTTCTCATTTTTTCAGATACTGATGAATTGTTTGAGTGACTTGAAATCTTAATGTTTGCAATAAGTGCGATAGACTGCTCTTCTCAACTCGCTAAAAAGGCTTCTGCTCCTACCAAAGGGTATTGGAATCGTTCCTGCAACTTCACAATTTACCTCATGAGTATGTATTATTTCAAGAGAATATTTTTGGGCAACAATACTAAAACGAGTATAAGGAAAGTTAACTAGATAGCATGAGCTTCACTAGATTTTGAGTAATTAAATGATGGCACGGTTTGAAAGTATTTATTCTCAATCAGCAATCAGGTACGTGTAGAACCCATTTATTCAATTCTTGGGTCATCCATTGTGTTTATTCATCTTTTTCAATTAATATTAAAGTTTGTGGGAGTTGATTATTATGTCTTCGGTTTACAGCTGGAGCTGAATCCCGAATCATAAATAGTTATTTTGGAAATAAATCGAGTTGGAGTAAGAACTAATTCGCCAAAGTTTGGGTATAGTCCATTTATAGTGAATTAGCGCTTTATAACGTGTGAAGCGAGTGACTTTGAGTGCATGAAATGCAATTTGAGACCCAGCTTCTATAAAACAAAAATTTGCCGTGAAACGATATTCTTGGCATTCCGCAAGCAGAGAGACCCATATTATATGTATATTATTTAAATTTCGTAGTAAATAATAAAGTTTAACTGTCTCGTGTAGTAATTACATTTTGTCAATACTAAGTAATGCCTGAGATTAGATAGTAGTAAACTATCAGCAAATTAATCCAAAAATAATCAATAGTTACTGCATTAATAATACAAACAAATTTGCTTAGTAAGGCACATTTATCTTGAACACATTACACATTTATCTTGAAGTAATCGTTGATAATGTATTTCGTTATTGATGATATGGTTTTGCGCAATCAACAATTGGCATCATATGCACTACAAGATGTAACAAATATTACCAACAGCCAAATGAAAGAATCTATTTTAAAGTCAACTACGTTGAAACAAGAGATTGCAATATAAAGTAAATTATACCACCTCTCATTCCTTGAAGCAAATACAAAGGCTAGAAAAAGTAAACTTTATAAAAAACCGTTTTATACAATGCCTGTTTATCCATAGTAACTATCGAAAAAATTATTACTCACTAGTTAATACACAATGACACGTAGAGGGATATAACCAAAATATTCCTTTACAATTATTATTTATAATGCATTAATATTATTACAGCTACACTGTATTAAAAAACAAGGAAATAAATGTGTTTGGCCCTTTATTTATTCAAAATACTTCATTAAGGATATCATCTCCCAAAATTTTAACAGTGGCAGATTTAGAGAAGTCTCCATAAACGAGGAGTAATAGTACTAAACATGATGTAACAAGCTCCATGTAATGTAGTGGCTTCATATTATCAAATTCTTATCACCTTGACTCTTTTTGACTGTTAAAAAAACATGTAGAAATATATATATATATATATATATATATATATATATATAAATGTGACGACAGTCTTAAATATCGATGTCGATGTTTTACCATCATCGTCAGTTTACAAAATATGCGGTAAATAAATTTACAATAAACTACACTAAATATAAATGATCTTATTACATACACTTAGAATAAATTTAAGGTCATCATGCTTTGTTTTCGATTTAATAATTTACCCTTTGTTGTTTCTTTTTATATATATTGCCTCTGCTATTTTCGGATGTTTAATTCTTAGTAAAGTTTTAAATTGGTCTTTTTTAGTTTGATAGTGATGGGTAAAAATTTCTGAATTCAGATGACCTCTTAAATGCTCATTAGATCTTATTCTCAGATGTCGCTTAGTTTCACCGATATATGATTTATCGCAATCATCACATGTATATTTGTAGACTAGGGATGAAACTAAGTTTTTTGGGATATCGTCTTTGTTATTAAACATATCTTTTGTTTTAAAAGTTATAAAAATCGGGGTGATCTTAGTAATTTTTAGTTTTACATTCAGATTTCTCACTCTTTTTTTTGAATTTCTCAACTTGGTTACTTAGATATGGTATTGTCAAATAGACTTCAATTTTCGTTTCTTTGTTGGTATTTTTCACATATTGCTGGTTTTCTTTACAGTAATCCTTTTCAACCAAAATCCCAAAAAACTTAGTTTCATCCCTAGTCTACAAATATACATGTGATGATTGCGATAAATCATATATCGGTGAAACTAAGCGACATCTGAGAATAAGATCTAATGAGCATTTAAGAGGTCATCTGAATTCAGAAATTTTTACCCATCACCATCAAACTAAAAAAGATCAATTTAAAACTTTACTAAGAATTAAACATCCGAAAATAGCAGAAGGAATATATATATAAAAAGAAACAACAAAAGGTAAATTATTAAATCGAAAAAAAGCATGATGACCTTAAATTTATTCTAAGTGTATGTAATAAGATCATTTATATTTAGTGTAGTTTATTGTAAATTTATTTACCGCATATTTTGTAAACTGACGATGATGGTAAAACATCGACATCGATATTTAAGACTGTCGTCACATTCAAATAGTATTAGAAAGCTCAGTTTGCTTACATATATATATATATATATATATATATA
>CABFPE010001141.1:34570-47028 GCA_900660155.1 Hofstenia miamia | reverse complement strand
ATATATATATATATAGCATTTTATATATATATATATATATATATAGCATTTTATTCTACATTGGGCCCCCTTTAATTTTTTTTTGTATCCGCCCCTGATAGTCATTAATCACGATGAAGGAAGCGTCGTATTCAAAGAAATGCATTAGACATCAATTTACTGACATTGCTTTGATTTTAATGTTACAAATTGAATCCAACATAGTCATATGTATGGCATTTCATAACAGTCCTGAACATCACATATTTTTTGATTGTTCAAATGATGCGTACACACGCATATATTTGAGTTAAAAAGCAAGAGAATTTATTTGAAGCGAATAGAAATGTTTACTTAAATAAATGAAAGAGTCATGTTTAAATTTAATGCGAAATCACAAGACGTATTGTGCGAGCTGCTGTATTGGAGCTTGGTAAGAAGAAAGTAATTTCCAAGCGGTCTTGATAGTACGTATCTATTATATCATTCACGCTGATTGGTTCCATAACATAGGTTGGGATTCCCTTACAAAGTCGAGCAATATGTGGAGAAAGCAATGAGCGAGGTTCTGTCCCGGTAATTATGAAACTATGGGTGTTTAGTTCCTCTATTTCAAGATGTCTGAAAGTATCTGCCAACTCATCTTCCATTGTGCTTAGAACAGTGGAAAGCAATGCGGGGTTAGGGAAAAATGGTTTCAGTTCGGTGTCGGCCACTAGACAGTACGTGGTGACATTCCTTTTTATATAGTTGGTATAGCGAATACCAAACTGATTTTGATGAAAATCGGCTATCACTTTCGCACTGAATTCTCCAAAACGTTTTGGGACGATGTTGAAGAAGTCAACGTCATCCGTGGTATCAGCGTCTACATACTCCCGAAGGCTTTCACAATGCCTGCCCTCGTCTGAACAATAAACGTTGCCCTCAAACCAAACACCCATGCTATGTGGCAAGGGCTGCTTTTCGCTTTGGAAAATTGCAAATTCAGTTGTAAATCCAAGAAAGAGACTTGTAGCCGCGGCTAGAAGTATAATTGCAGATAACAACTTAATTATCAAATAATTCCGATTGAACGATCGAATTTCCGGAACAGGTTCTTCATTGTCGATAAACTCAATTTCTGGCTTGAGTTTGTCTTTAGACTGTATCATAAACGAGAAAATAGTCATGTTCTAATAACGCACTGTTAAGCTCACAATCACAGAGTAAATAAGAAAGGCATACAACGCATTCTACTGATAATGGTATTACGATTGCGCAATCACATCATCACTGCACACTACGAGTTGCTGCTTTATATTCCGTTCGCAATGCGAATTCAGTTCTTCTATTTCTCCTAATACGAATTTCCAGGGCATGTAAAAACGCCTAGCGTTAAAGATATTGATTAATTGAAAAATGTTTCTCTGAAATATCTACTCCACGCACACTCTCCGCAATCAATGCAACTGTGAGAAAAATTCAAAAATATACAAATGAACAACCTAGATATTTATAGGGTAACCACATTTGGCCTTTATAAACTTTGATTTTGGCCCTTTAATCTCTTGAGACTTTGCACAAAAATATCAGTCCTATTTCAAATTTTATTGGTTTTTCCAGGGCACAAAAATGGTTATGAGATGCCATAGAAATTAAATTATGGCTTTATTACTTGATTTTTGAGAAATTGCTGTCCTCGGTTGAGAACAGCTGGGTCTGATTTGTGCTAATCTATACCAATAATGGAATCCTATTATATCCTCTTTTATTACCGTAATTTTGCAATATGAAAGCTCTAAAACCGTTAAATGATTTAATTCATTCAATTAAAATTAAATAATCATTTTCCATTATGAAATTTAGCAAAACAATTTTGATTCGGATTTAAACATAACATAAATCTAGTCTTTGTAATATCACTGCATTTTACACAACACCAGCGTGTTTTCCCCTTACTGCAGCGTTTGCACCGAGCTGGATTCTTCATGGGAACAAATTCTGGCATATGGGTGTCACCCAATCTTTGTGACATAGATGGAAATCCGCGTTTGTCTGGTTGGACATTTGTCATATTCAGAAACATTTGCGATGTATTAATTTCATTTTCTTTCACCAGCATTTTTTCAGTAAGGTCCATTGCGAATTCTAGAAATGTTACTTTTTTCTGTTGTTCAATCCAAATGTTAATAATAGACATCCTCACTGCGTGATGACTATACTTCTGACAGTCCATTTTTGGTACGATACCCAAAATGTGAATGAAGTGCAGAATTCGGCCACCAAGGTCAACACCTCCCATGAATTTGTTATATTGATCAATAACAAACGGCTACGGAAATGTTTGCCTTGAAGAGAGCCCTGATACCCACCTTTTGAATTTTTTCATAGGAAGTTGTGCTTGCTGATTGCCTAAACATATCACCAAGCTACTATCTTGCCAAAATGTTAATGCCATTACACCATCTTCTAGAACAAATGTCTTTGTTTCACCACGCTCTATAAGCTTTTTGGTGGTTTTGCAGAAAGAGCAACTGGTAATTGGTTTTTCATTACTGTTCCCGTCAATCCAATATCTTTCTCATTTGTTTTTTCTATGTTCCCAATAGTTGTGAAAAAACGACCCGTATAAAAAATGACACCTTTCTCAATATTTTTAGTCAATTTCAAAATCACTGCTTCACCTTCTTTGGTTCCCTTGCCTTGGTAAGGGATAAAATCCAAAATCAATCCTTAGGGGGTTTCCAAAGCGTATATTTTTGACCGGCAGATTGTGGCTTGGATTTTTTGACTACCTTGTAAGGCATGGCCCCTCAAAAGGTACAATAATTTCGTCCAAACTTACATTGTCTCGCGGTTAGGGCAACCTCGCATTGTTTCGCGAATTTGATCATAAATGGGGAATATTTTCCACAATGGCTTAAATAAGCGCTCTTCATTACTAACATACATGTCTCGAACAACTTTTAAGTTCGCTCTCGAATTTTGTAAAAAGAATCTCGAGACATAATATTGCTCACTCCTTTAAACGCCAGCTTCTAGTTCCAATACAATCTGAGCGATGGGATTCGAAATAATGAAGTTCGAATAAGTATTGTCATGTATTTAAGCCTTGCGGATTCATTTAACTCCAATCCAATACGTTGACCTTTGCCAACTATTTTTTCGTGCGTAAATGTAGCCATGTTGTCTAAGAATCTGCTCGGAATATAGGCTAGAAATCTTGTCATAGAACTTTCCTTAGCAAGCATATCCATCTCATAATGATAAATATCCTGACGAATTTCAATTTGAGGAAAAGTGAAATCGTTATTGAGAATCCATTTCATTTGACGAATTTTTTTGTTTGAATGATTTCCAATAATATCTTCATCAGATGCAGGCTCAATATTATCTTCTGCTGAAATCATAATCGCTTAAGGCGAATCTGCTTGATAGTTGGTATCCAGTTCCTCCTGAATATCGATATTGCTCGCAAAATCTTCAATATATGAATTATCAAAATCCATCCAAGAAACAATATTAGAACGTGCCTTTACAGCCGCTTGACGAAGAGATTTGGTGGCAGACATAACACTTTTATCACAGGAATCTGAAATAATAACAAAACAATCAGGTTGAAACATTATTAAAAAGTTTAGTTTTACTTAGTGTTTCGGAATTTGCAACCCGACTGTACTCAGACGAGTACAATAGAAAGAATCAATAATAACTTTAAACACACTGCTTAAGGTATAAGGAAAATACAATATATCAATTTGGTAGATATTAATAAACATATTTCATGTAGAATACAATTGTTGAATTGACACAGAATGTAATTATAGCCGATTTTATTTCCAGGCATCAGTAGATTAAAATCAGCATTGTCTGTGAAGCCAATGCTATGCAATTAAAACGTTAAACTCGATTTCATTTAATACCGCTAAATAGCTAAACTAATATTTTATTAAGCTGAGATTGATAAACTGGCCTATCAGTGCGCTCGCGCCAAGAGATCAAAGTTTACTCGTGTACTCGGCCGAGCACAGCGGGACTCAGGATGTTAAAACAGATGTGTCGACTATGGTATGGCACCATACCATTACGTACCATATTTTGGATACCATAATGGCATGATAGAAAAAATTTATGTCCATTATGGACAAAGTGAACCTTGATTATGGAATGGATAGCAGGGAGGACATTTTAGCCATAACTAAAATTTTTGAAGATATTGAGAAAATAGACCTTAAAAATTGAATTTGAGAACCTTAGATTTTAAATTTTTCTATTTTTACCAAAAATTGTTTGATTTAACCAATTAAAATCAATTTTGAAAACCTGACGGGGAGACATGCCATCATGTCCCCCCCCTTGTGTACTCTACTGAGTGCAGGCATTGATGCTTGCTTGAATTTCAAAGTAAATAATGTCAATCGTAATTTCTTCATTATTGCACAGTGACACAGTTTACATACCGTTCTGTAGGCCGCAATAGCTCTATGACAATAGTATTTTTAGTAATGTTATTTCATTAATTTAGATTGTTTTTAGAGCGATTAACATGCACAATCAAAACGAGGAAGTTAGTACGTAATATTGTCTTGCATTAAAATTAAAACATAAACCATTTCAGTTTATCACCGAATTTTATAGCATAGAGCAAGAATACGTATTTTATGCATTTATTCGGCTTGAAACTTTCGCAAATTTTAAAATTCAAGAAAATTGCATTACTGTCATTCGCATACTTCTTATACCTATAGCCAATTTTTAGACTATTGCATTGATGTCAAATTAAAAATTTGGCTTTGAGTCAAAGTATGCCCCTAAATACTAAACATTGTCTACGTAGTGGGCTGCAAAATACAAAATTCTGTTTACTTTCATTTATGAGTAATTTATACATGTTGAAATATGTTGGCAATTTGTTACTAGTATGCGCTACAGATTCAATTGTTAAATGCACCTATTTATTTTCGTTGAATATGCAGATTTCAGCGGCATATAGAATTAAATTACAATCAGTTATCGTATGCAATTCGTTACATATATACTGAAAAGAAGGGGAACTAAAATTGTCCCCTGATGGACGCTATTGCTAAACCGTAGCCAATCAGAAAATTCATCACTTACTTTGACTCTCTGAAATCTATGCTTCGAGTAGTTAGTTATCAAATTTCTGCTACTGCTAGAAAATCCTATTATTTGATAAATTTTTTGTTAATATATGCTATGATCAATAGAATCGAAAGCGTTAGAAAGATCTAAGTAGGCAATAGCTACGAATTTATTTGCATCTAGTGATTATCTCTATTTTTCTGTAGCATTTAATAAGGTTGAAAAATGATTACGAAATCCAAATTGAGCATTTGATAGTTGGCATAGTGAGATGTTCCGTTATTTGCTCCTATAATAATCGAAAATTTTGCTTATTGGGGAAATAATTAAAATTGGTCGACAATATTTCCATCAGACGGATCGTTTTTCCTAAAAACAGGAGTGATATGAACAAGTTTTAAGCAATCCTTTCAATGACGTAAAACCAGGCTTGTCCATTGGAATTGGTTGGACAAGCAAAATTTTCTATTCATTGGATTCCAATTGGATTTTCATTGGAATAATTTTACATAAAAGTATCACTGCTGTTTTTACAATTGCTTTTGATATTGGTCTGATAATATTCTGAATGAAATAGGAAATTCATGGTAACTAATTGCAATGTTGACTCTAAAACCACAAAATAAGTACGTTTTGAATAATTTTATTTGATTAGAATATAATATCTGAAAAATTCGCACTTACATTATCATTGTGCTTAAATCCAATAATGTCCCTTAATAAAGCCTTCATCGTAATTCTGTCATGACATCATATGCATATTTGTGTTTTCACATTACGCATCATTTCAAATGGATAGTTGGCGCCATTTTACGATAATATATTATCAGTAGTTGTAGTATATTTTGTATGCAAAAACTCAATAAACTATAATTTCCTTTTTCTTTAAGAATTCTATCTTTCGTCCTAAAGGATAGTGATTTACTGAGGAATGCCATACAATTGGTTGAAGGATCTCGCTACACTAACACCAGCGAGGGAATAGCCTTGTGGCAGGACAATGATTTGATGACACTCCCACGGGTCACCTATTAACATATCACAGAATTCTGCAAATCTCCCAATAGAACACCCATAAACATAAAATATGAATTGCTGGATTTTAAGATATACTGCATTGTATATTGTATTTTCTGATAACTCAGAGTTCGCTCAGACGGCAAAGTGCAGGTGTTTGGGTCAATCAGGAATCGTAATTCCAGTTGAACTAAGCACTAGATCAGGAGCTATTTCTGAAACTTATATGGTTAAATAAGTTCTTGCTACTTATCTAAGTTTTTTGGTAGTGAAATTCTTCCAATACGATAGGAGATCAAATTTTTCATCATATTGAAATTCCGTGACATCTTGGATATGTTTCTTATATTCTGATCCAAACAAAGATGTTACATCAACTACGAGGCTTGAATAAAAATACTCCAAATCATTGGGTTTAGTGGGTTGGAATTTCAGTGATGAGGCCATCTTCTAATATATTTCAGAAGTGCATCTATGCAGTGATAAGTTTCAAAATTTGCAAAAGCAGATAAAAAATTAATGCATGAAACATTTTAAATTGTTGCTCCACAATTTTAAAAAATCGGTCACACCCTCAGTTTAAAAATTCCTCCCGATCCTACAGAGGAGCATAATTAGAACTGAAACTTAGCTTAGAAACAAACAAATAGAGAGGTTAACAGAGAGGTTTTTGTATTGAGAGTGATGTTGATCGACTATAGGATCTCGTATTATAGCCTCATTGCAGTCCAGAAATTCTTAAAATAAAATCAATGCATTTGTTCTGTAATAATAATTCATTCTGCTTTCTCTAAGACTTTCCTTAAAATTCTGCAATTTTTATTCTTACCAGCGAAATTCAGGCCTTATCAGTAGACAGATGTATTATACTCAAATAAATATTATGTGAATGCAAAAATATGTCATGTATGTTCTATAGAAAATGTGGATTAGCAAACTCAAACTTAGATTGGAATTCAATTGGACTCCAATTGGAAAATTCTAATGTTTTTCTATTGGATTAGATTTGATTGGACAGAAAAATCTTTCCAATGACAAGCCTGGGTAAAACCGATTTTAGGGATATATTAGCAAGCATATGGGGGGTAGTTATTGATTTGACTTTTAAATTTCCTGCGACTTTTGATTCGTTTTATTTCAAATGGTAAGTTATTCAATTGTTCAATTGTTGAGTTTAAAAATGAATTTCTAAGATGTTTTTTAAATTTCACTTTTTTTAATTTAGAAGTCCTCGAATTATAATTATATAACGGGAATTGTAGTTTACAGTAAGGTGAAGTATCTTACGAAATATGAAGCATCGTCATGATTAGAATATGATTTTTTTCATTCATAGTCGAGTAATTATCATTATGAATGTTTGTTGCCATTTAATTTGTGAGTCGATTCTATTTGGCCGCGATGATTTCATTCGAAGCAGTTGGTTGTGGGCTCTGTCTGTCAAACCATTGTTGACGCGAATAGCAATTCCCTTTCTAGAGCTCAGTAAAGAAGAATTGCTATCGCTGCATACATTCTTCAGAGAGCACTCGAACATGTTTTCAGAGTCATTCACATCTACGCATTCACACGAATCCCAACATCTAGAAAAAACATCTAGTAATCCGACCACATCTTGTAGCTCGTCTCGCCCTCCTAAGAAGCCACGTAAGATTAAAACAGGTACAAATATTTTAGTGTTAGGTATACCTAACACTAAAATATTTGTACCTGTTTTAATCTTAGAGCTATAGCTCTATGTTTAGGAATTGTAACAAATTGTCAAAACACTTTTGTATGCACAATTTGAATATTAATGAAGCTAAAAGAGAATTTTGTATTTTGCAGCTGAATAAAAGCAATTACGATGTTTCTGCAGTGAATTTAAATGTAAATAATATTAATGACATTCTCAAGTACCTAGGAGCAGACTTGTCAACGAACGGACATTTCCAAGTTCGGCTCGGCTCGCCACATAAAATCTTTGAATGAGCCTCGTTTTAGCTCGGTATTTTTTTAAAATTATTGTGCTCAAAGAATTTTTTACATAGCTCTTCCTATTATTTAATAAAAATTTCTTAAATAAGCGTTATAGGAAAGGCATACTGACTGCAAAAAATAAGAAAGTCTCCATAATCAAATTAACAAGCAGAACTATAAACTTGCTTTGCCTAAAATATGCTCGTTGTATATCAAATACTGTGCTCAAGCTCGGCCCGTTGACAAGTCTGCCTAGGAGTAAATATTGACTCAAAGCTAAAATTCAACTCTCATACCATTTTAATAGTTAGAAAATTAGCTATAGGTATAAGAACTATGACACTAGTAGTTAGGCAATTACCACCTTGTGCGATAATTCAATTCTTCCATGCTTACATCATGAGTCACCTTAATTACGCAAATATTTTATTTACTGATCTAAGCGAAGTGCTTTATAAAAAACTTGATATTCAATTAAGATGGGCATTAAATATCACAACGAAAAACTCATCGAAAACGAAAAAGTACATTTCTAGATCAATTCATCAAGTAAAGAATTCAATTTATTTCATTCAATACTTTTAATTGACCTTTACTAGGAGAGTAAGAGATTGGTCGCGATTATTTCATGCGAGTCAGTTGGTTGCGAGTTCCGCTCTGCGATTGGGGGGGGGGGATACATATTTCAATCCATAGGCTTTCAAAATTTCTCATCAATTTTAAATAAGGTTGATTCCTGGGATTAATATATTTTGAAATTACCCACAACCTAAATTCAGGATTAAACAAATTTGGCGGTTTGCTTTCATATTTAACGATTAAATTGTTAAATTAAATTACACTATTTAAGGTTAAGTAATGAGTCAAATGTAATTCTCAAGAAAATAAAACTTCTATTTTGGTGGAAACAGGAAGAAATCTTTCAACTTTTTAAAACCGATTTCTGCAAAACCGTATCTATTGACATTTAAATTTTGATTTTATAATGAAAAATTGAATTTGATATGGTTAAAAGGCATTTTATGTGATGCCAAATAGTGGGCTAATTAAGCAGTTAGTTTTAGATGGCATTTGCATTCGATATATTTAAATAGAATAATTTTGTTCAATTAGCCAAAGTGTTCAATGAAATTCCATTAAATACACCCGTCAACTACGTATCTAGTTACATATTTTTTAATATTTGATTACATAGCTTAAGTCATGACAGCTGCTGTGTATTTGAGTTGGCTAAATTAGTTGCAAAAATCGTGAAATTTATTATTTATTTAATAATTCATGTGAATAGTTTAGTATCGAATTTCAATTATTTATCATGTGATTACTTGAGTAACTTTCAAATTTTAAAGCAGATCGCTACATACATCATCAGCAATGCACGAATAATAGGCAAAAAAATCAATGAAAATTGAGTATAAAATAGGTCAAAAATGCGTTGTTTGTCTAAAAAACAAAATATTCATGACAAATTTTGTATTTTCAGCAATTACTCGACAATAATTAAGGATAAGTTTGGACTCCAAGGCTCTGTCTGGAAAGGCCGCATTAGCAATTTCCAAAATTCCATTGAAATCTGGATTCATAGATAAAAATCAATATAATCTTGTCTTGTGTTGTAGTTATATAACTATATAGTGTTACTTTGCCGTTAATAACAGCTGGATCTGCAAGGTTTTGCGATTTTGAAGTTTTTCAATTGATTATGGCAAATGTGCAGTAACAAACGTTAGTTAACATTTGAGTAATGGTTTATTTTCATTCTCAAGTTTCAGGACAGATTGACACGTACAATACACTTTGGATCCAGCATTACCAAATGGAATGAAATGAAATATCTATATTTAGAGTTGCTTTTTACAATATAAAATATTTTTACAACTCTAAATAGCGTCAAAAAATAGAAATAAAGGAACAAAACACATACAAAAATATTTACAAAAATAATTACAATTACTAGCTTGGGCTATGGCGAATTTAGGTTAGATGCGGTCTACTGAATAATCAATATTATAAAATTTAAAACCTCGCCATTTGTATTCAAGACTTTCCCTTGTATAACTACATAAGTATTTATTAATTTCGTTTATTTAGTTGTTTTATAGATTTAGGTAAATTATTCCATATATTTATTGATGTGTTGAGAAATGAATTTTTCATTATTTTCTTGTTATATGGAAGAAGCCTAATTTTTAGGGTTCTATGATTATATCTAAGCAATATTTTAGAGGATAGAACGTTGGATTTGTGGTATGCAACAATATTATTAAATATTTAAAAAAAGTAGTTAATATATTTTTATAAATAATGCACTGTGGATTTAGAAAAGTATTTTAAATTTCTTGATTTTTCTGTTATAAATATGAGTAACTGTTATTTTTATAGCCCATTTTATTTGCACATTGAATTTATTCAAAATTGGTTGATATATATCGGTATAGGGTATGTTTCCATAATTAAAGTGGCTTAGTATATTTACGAAAACCATATTGATTTTGAGAGCGCAGATTGTTTACATAAATGTTCATTATTTGGATTGAAAAGACGTCTTTCAAAAATCTTTTTAATTGGTGATGTAACAGAAATCGGTCTATAGTTCAAACAATTATTTGCGTCATCTTTTTTAAATAATGTAGTAATATTTGTCCATTTTAATTGGTCAGGAAAAGTCGAATGTCTAATGCACGCGTTTATGATGTATGAAAGTGGCTCAGCTATTATATCTGGAGCAATTTTAGAGAAACCAAGTTGGAATAATGGAAGGACCACTAGATTTGAATTTTAAAGATTGAATAGATTTGATAATTTCAAACTTAGTAACGAGTCTGAAAGAGAAGAGTGGGGCTATAGATTGAACTTGATTGATCTTAAAGGGAGTATTTACTCCATCAAAATTGCCTAAGTTGCAAAATACTTAAATATGTTACTCATGACGTTATTGTTAGAGATGATCTTTCCTTTATAATTTATTTTTTCGATTTTTTATTTGTTATCTATTTAATAAACTATTTATAAAGTCCCACCTACCTTTTTAAGAAGAGATGTTTTAATATTCAGAACAGCAATATTTGTTATAGGCTTTTCGTGTGTAAATATTGTACAAATTACGTGAATTTTTATAAGCATTATATTTGTTTGCAGTTTCAGAATTTTTGTATCCCTTCCATTTAGATTACTTTTGTTCAATTAACTCTAGGCATTTTGTATCAATCCATGGCTTAGAAACTTTTTTATCCAGATTATCAAGTTTTTTCAGCGTTAAAATTTTCCTTTCAGCGCAACAAATATCTAAATAGAATAAATGAATTTTATTGAAGTTGCTAATCATTTCATTGGGTGTTTGTGAAGAGTAAATTCTACTCTAATGTTCGGTTTTTAAATTATTTATAAGCTTAAAGACATTTTCTTCTGATTTTCTCTTATTTATATCCAAGATTTAGTTGGGTTTTTAATTTTTTGCTTATTAGAATAAGTTATTATAAGGAGGGAAATTCAGAGCAAATGTATTTATATAAAGATTCATTTTCTGAAACCATAAAATAATCAATCACGGTTTGGCTATTTGCAGAAATTCTGGGTGGAATGCATTGATTTATTAGTGAGATGATGAAAGTTGAAAGGAAATTTTGTAGCTTAGTTTTTTCAGCTATATTTAAAAAGTTCAAATTCCAGTCGCCCATTAACATTATATTTGTGTTATGACTTAATGCTGAAATAATAATAATAATAATAATAATAATAATAATAATAATAATAATAATAATAAGGGCAGGTAGCCCAGTTGGTAGAGACGCAGGTTGGTAAGCTGAGGTTAAGCAACTGTGATCGTGGTTAGCAAACTGGATGACTTAGCTCACAGGGTAGGAAGCACTCTAAAGCCTTGGTTGGCAACTTCCTAGGAGAATGTGAGTCCAAAATCAAACACAAAAATAACACTGATGAAAAGTCATGATAGAGCAAAGGCCCTCAGTCCCCGGCAGGCCTTCAATGGTCAGAGGGTGCTAAGAATCTCCGGACAACAGGCGGACTCCACAATCGGGAGTGTGGACTCGAGAAGTGGCAGTACAGGATCCACACAGACCAATGGACAACGGCATAAGTGGACAGATGAGCAGAACAGGACAGCATTGGAGTGTTACAGAAGAAGCAGGCCAGATGAGAGGGGTTACAGGAAGAGAATGTTGGAAGAATGGAGGAAGGCAAGAACGGGATTAGAAGTTACAGAGCAGAGGCTTGCAGGGCAAGTGAGAAAGTTACAGCTGGATGAGAGTAAGGGGAAAAAGAGAGTTAAACAAGTTAAGCAAAGGGAAGATGAAGTGATAGATGTTGAGACAGAAGTGGCAGAAGTAGCAGATGCAGAAACTGAAGCAGCAATCAAGGAAAAGATGAAGGAAGAAATAGGTGAGAGAGCTAGGTTGCCA
>CABFPE010001141.1:0-34168 GCA_900660155.1 Hofstenia miamia | reverse complement strand
TAAAGAAAGTTGAAGTAGTCCCGGTAGTTGTAGGAGCACTAGGAGCAGTGAGTAAGAAGCATAAGAGATACTTGGAGGAGTTGGGAGTACCAAAGTGGGGAGGAGCAGTAGCACAGAAGGCAGCATTGTTAGGAACAGCTAGAGTCCTAAGGAAAGCTCTCAGACTCCCCGAGAACTGGTGAGTTCCCCGAGCTGAGAGGGATACCAGCATGAAGCTGGCAGCAAATAGGGAAGATTGGGACAAGTAAGGACAGGTGCAAGGTAGGTAAAGGCAAGACTATAGAAACTGCAAGAGAAGAGCTTAAGCAGAGAATAATTGAGGAAGCTGAGAAACTGAGAAAATATAGGGCAAGGGCAAGAGACCCAAGAAGGAAGATTGTACAAAGAACTAGATGCAGGAGAGAAGGCTACAGCTAGAGCAGGCAAGCACGCAGTAATCTGAGAGAGTATACGGGGAAGTGCGGGACAAGAGATAGAAAATGAGCAGATGCAGAACGAATTCAGGCAAGAAGAAGAAGAAGCAATCACAACTGCAAGGCTGAAGGGGGCTCTAAAGAAGATGAAGAACTGGAAGGCAAAGACGAGGTACATGGGTATTGGCTGAAACAGTTCATTAGTGTTCATGAGAGACTATCAGTAGCATTTGAGGAGTGTGTGGTGAGTAGGTGCCCAGAGAGGGAGATGGGAAAGTGGCAGACTGAGTTAGACGGGCACAGGTTGAGGTTTAGGCGAGGCATATTCCAGCCTAGCACCACTACTGTTCGTAGTTAGCTTAATCCCTATCACAGTTAAAGGGTTAAAGAAGGCAGGACGGAAGAGAGAAACAGAAGCACTGATAATGGCAGCACAGGAGCAAGCAATAAGAACAAACTGGGTGAAGAAGCATATAGACAGAAGAGTAGAAGTAAGTGATAAGTGTAGGCTATGTAAGAAAGAGGCAGAGACTGTAGATCATCTGACAGCAGGGTGTGAGAAGTTGGCACAGAATGAGTATAAGTTCAGGCACGACAAGGTGGGAAGAATGGTACACTGGAGTTTGAGCAGGCAGCATGGGTTAGAAGCAGGAGACAAGTGGTATGAGCACAAGCCACAGGGCGTCATAGAAAATGAGAAGGTTAAGATACTGTGGGATTTCAACATACAGACGAGCAAAGTGATAGAAGCACGGAGGCCAGACATAGTAGTGGTAGACAAAGAGAAAAGATTAGGAACAGTAATAGACATAGCAGTACCAAAGGACAGGAATGTAGAAAGCAAGGAGAAAGAGAAGATAGACAAGTACAGAGAGTTGGCAGAGGAAATAGAAAGGCTGTGGAAGGTAAAGAAAGTTGAAGTAGTCCCGGTAGTTGTAGGAGCACTAGGAGCAGTGAGTAAGAAGCATAAGAGATACTTGGAGGAGTTGGGAGTACCAAAGTGGGGAGGAGCAGTAGCACAGAAGGCAGCATTGTTAGGAACAGCTAGAGTCATAAGGAAAGCTCTCAGACTCCCCGAGAACTGGTGAGTTCCCCGAGCTGAGAGGGATACCAGCATGAAGCTGTGAGAAGTAAGAATAATAATAATAATAATAATAGGCCCCAGTGGCCAAGGGGTAGAACGAGAGACTGGGACCGTGAAGACCCGGGTTTGAGCCCTGCCCCGACCCTTTCCTAATATGAAAGTGAAGACAAAAGAAAAAGCCCTCAGTTCCCGGCAGGCCTTAAATGGTCAGGCAGACTTCACAATCGGGAGTGTAGACTCGAGAAGTGGCAGTATAGGATCCACACAGACCAATGGACAAAGGCACAAATGGACAAATGAGCAGAACAGGACAGCATTGGAGTGTTACAGAAGAAGCAGGCCAGATGAGAGGGGTTACAGGAAGAGAATGTTGGAAGAATGGAGAAAGGCAGGAACGGGATTAGACAGAGCAGAGGCTTGCAGGACAAGTACGAAAGTTACAGTTGGATGAGAGTAAGGGGAAAAAGAGAGTTGAACAAGTTAAGCAAAGGGAAGATGAAGTGATAGACGTTGAGACAGAAGTGGCGGAAGAAGCAGAACCAGTGGACGCAGAAACTGAAGCAGCAATCAAGGAAAAGATGAAGGAAGAAATAGGTGAGAGAACTAGGTTGCCAGTTCCAAGAGGAGTTAAGAAAAGCAAGCTAGCAGTAGAGACAGCAAAAGTCAATAAAGTGTTGGAGAGGATAGATGCTAAGAGTGTTACAGAAGTAAATAGCTTAGTGTATGCGGGCGCATGGGAAGTGCTGAAGAATGTAGGCATGGACATAAAGAAGAAAAGACGACAAGAAGATAAGAGAGACAGAAAGCCGCCATGGGAGAAAAGAATTGAGAATAAAGTGGCAAAGATTAGGCAGCAAATAGGGAAGATTGGGACAAGTAAGGCAGTGCAGGACAGGTGCAGGGTAGGTAAGGGGAAGACTATAGAAACTGCAAGAGAAGAGCTTAAGCAGAGATTAGTTGCAGAAGCTGAGAAACTGAGAAAGTATAGGGCAAGGGCAAAGCAGGCAAGAGACAATATGAAGTTTGAGACACAAGAAGGAAGATTCTACAAAGAACTAGATGCAGGAGAAAAGGCTACAGCTAGAGCAGGCGAAGATGCAGTAAGGTTCTGGGAGAATATATGGGGAAGTGTGGGACCAGAGATAGAGAATGTACAGATGCAGAAAGAAGTCAGGCAAGAAGAAGAAGTAATCACAACTGTAAGGCTGAAGGAGGCTCTAAAGAAGATGAAGAACTGGAAGGCGCCAGGCAGAGATGAGGTACATGGGTATTGGCTGAAGAAGTTCACAAGTGTTCATGAGAGACTAGCAGTAGCATTGGAGGAGTGTGTGGTGAGTGGGTGTCCAGAGTGGATGGTAGTGGGGAGGACATTTCTGATACAGAAGGACCCAAAGAAAGGTAGTGAGGCAAGCAACTTCAGGCCAATAACATGTCTGCCAACAACGTGGAAATTGCTAACTTCAGTGATTTCAAGTAGGCTGGCATGTTACTTAGAACAGAATAGGTTGATACCAGAGGAGCAGAAGGGATGTAAGACAAAGACAAGAGGATGCAAAGATCAGTTGTTGATAGACCAGGCAGTGGTGGAGAATTGTAAAAGAAGGAAGACAAACTCGGCAATGGCATGGATAGACTACAGGAAGGCATATGACAGCATATCACATAAGTGGGTATTGAAGACGTTAGATGCTAATGGAGTTTCACAGAAATGGGTTGAGTTTCTAGAGAGGGAGATGGGAAAGTGGCAGACTGAGTTAGACGGGCACAGGTTGAGGTTTAGGCGAGGCATATTCCAGCCTAGCACCACTACTGTTCGTAGTTAGCTTAATCGCTATCACAGTTAAAGGGTTAAAGAAGGCAGGACTGAAAAGAGAAACAGAAGCACTGATAATGGCAGCACAGGAGAGAGCAATGAGAACAAACTTGGTGAAGTAGCATTTAGATAGAAGTGTAGGCTATGTAAGAAAGAGTGTGAGACAATAGATCATCTGATAGCAAGGTGTGAGAAGTTGGCGCAGAATGAGTATAAGTTCAGGCATGACAAGGTGGGATAAATGGTACACTGGAACTTTAGCAGGCAGCATGAGTTAGAAGCAGGAGACAGGTGGGATGAGCAAAAGCTACAGGGCATCATAGAAAATGAGAATGTTAAGATAATGTGGGACTTCAGCATCCAGAAGCACAGAGACAGACATAGTAGAGTGGTAGACAAAGAAAAAAGATTAGGAACAATGATTGACATAGCAGTAGAAAAAGGACAGGAATGTAGAAAGCAAGGAGAAAGAGAAGATAGACAAGTATAGAGAGTTGGCAGAGGAAATAGAAAGGCTGTGGAAATTAAAGAAGGTTGAAGTAGTCCCGGTAGTAGTAGGAGCACTAGGACCAGTGAGTATGAATCATAAGAGATAATTGGAAGATTTGGGAGTATCAAAGTGGGGAGGAGCAGTAGCATAGAAGGCAGCATTGTTAGGAACAGCTCGAGTCCTGAGGAAAGCCTGGTGAGTTCCCCGAACTGAGAGGGATAACAGCATGAAGCTGTGAGAAAAAATGAAATAATAATAATAATGATAATATTAGTAGTATTAATAATGATACTCGTAATAACTTACACCTCTATGGCATTGGTTCGTGAAATAAATCTAGCATACAATAAAAATCAATATTTTGCAATTCACTATTTCACTAAAACAAATAAAATACAATTACAAACTAGAAAACAACCATTCATTATTCAAATTATAATTCCTAAGAGCCAAATCAATTATACTCTATAATTTCTCTCGTCATATTCTATAGACAAGTATCGATTTTACGAAGATGATAATAATGCAACACTGCTACAAATTTTTTTGCATCCTTACTGCTTTAAGGGTATTTATGATACCCGGATCATCCCACAAGATTTTCATATGCTCCCGTGCCCCAAGAAGACTTACCCATACCTGCAAAAGTTTTACCTGTGCTCTTACTTTAAGATATAACACATATAACAAACACTATACTAAGCCAAAAATCAACTGTATTTGCTAAATATGCACAGAATATCTTTGAGGTTGTCATCTCGTACATGTAGTATCAGGCAAATTGGCTGTGATGATGTTAGTAGCAGTTTAAATAATTGAATAAAAGTAAAATCTGCTGATAGTTAAAATGATATTTTTATGCGTCAAATTAATTAATTAAACTACTTTGCATTAAAGAAAATAAACAATGTATGTGGATATTAGTTCAATTTCTTTTTAATTACCAAAAGCTAATATAAAAAAGTGAAGATCAATTATATACCTCACAATTTATTGTTATATTTTGAAAATGTATTGAAACGTATAGAAACAAAAAATATAGGAACATTAAAACGTTTCAAATTGTGTAAAGAAAAATTGTTAATAAATTCTCTAAATGGTGTTAGTTGTGTAACATGGTCAACCAATAAAAACTAAAAAGCCTAAAATGAAGTCTATAAGCTAACTTTAGATTTAGAGAGTATATATTCAGTATATTCAGTACACAGTGTTCAGGGATATTCATTATATTGGCGCTTTACGTGGTAGGCCTGTTAAAGCCTACTTTTTTTAAATGCAAATTTTGAAAACAGTTGTAATGAAAACACACTTAGAATTGAAGCTTAAATTTGCCTAACAATTATTTTTATAATATGCCAAATTTCCACACACAAACTTCGTTTCAAAGGAGGCCACTGTTTGACCAATCCAATTTTGCTGATTATTATTTTATATATTACATAAAGAATTGTAAACTGTTTTGAAATTTGCGCACATCGGTTTTCAATTAAATACACTATTAAATTAATCCTTTGGTGTTGTGTAAAAATTTTTCCAAGGGGAGTTCATTCAGAGATGAGCAATCAAATTTAGCGTACAGACAAAGCAGGCTAGTTCCCACAGCTTTCTTAATAATCTTTGCTTCTGTACTTGCAGTTATGTGTATTCACAGTCTCTATGTGTACATAGAGATGAGCATGGGATTAAGATTTAGGTCTAAGCCCGGTCAGACTAATGAAACCTTAGGTCTGCACATTTAGTTTAAATTCGGTTTCATTTGTTTGGATAATTGTTTAGTAGTCCATTTTTGAAAATTTGGCACATTTTTTCAAATTGCTCTAACTACGACCAGCTCATGGCTGCCCTGTTCATGTCAATCCCTGTGCGTGTCTCCTCAAATGAAATTTGATAATCTAAGTTTCATGCTTAACACTAGTCAATCTTACAGTCAATGGAAAATTTTTAGTGAGGATGTAACTTTATAGCAAACTTTTACCAGTTGTCAAATTAGTTAATTTTATCTGCATTTAACTGCTCAAAATTGATACTGACTACAGCAGCAAAGCAGTAATTTTTCGGTTCCAGGAAATGACTAAGATATCTAGTGATGCTAATGAAGTTTCATTTCAACTCTCACAAATGCTCAGAAAAGCTTAACAGCAAAATTTAATGAAAGTCTTCAATGCGATCTTATTAACTCTGCTTCAATGACTTTTGATAAAGTTCACTTACAATATTGCAGGTTCTTTTTTAGTAGTGGCAGGCTTTCAGTAGTTTCTCTTAAGCCTTTCTGTCCTAATGGGACATATACGTCCCAGGAACATTTTCCAAATACTAAAGTCAATTTTAAACATTTATAATGGTTTTTGATGGAAAAAATTAGGAATTCAGAGTTAGCTATGGGTGCCAGCTGTACAACATATGTTGCAATTTTTTGTTGCTTGAAATAAAATATTAAATATAACTTTGTTTCCTTTCCATTATTTTCTAAACATCACTATGTTTATGTGAAGTACTATTGGGATGGAATTGTCCCAAAATATTTTTCATTATAATACTGCTGGGACATATTTGTCCCATTGTCGAAAAACACATGTACCTATTATAAAAATTTTCAATTTTGCTTATGGTAGTTAAGGAGTGTCATAATAAGTGGGAGGTAACCAAATAAATGATTGAAAGTTAATTGTGCAAAAGTCGGATCGAAAGGGTTAAGGCGCTGGATCAAGCCGAAAACACGTTGTCAACCCCATATCATAACTAGTTTACTATTACCACGCACAATGCGTAGAAATGTTTAAAGGTTTTCTCAAACATTTGGATTGGTTTTAAGAACAGCGCATTACGATGGCAACGCTAGTAGTTTTGTATGTACTATTAATGTTTGCGGAAATGTCACTTAGCTCAACAAAAATAGATGGCAATATCTGGATTGATTGTTGAACATCTCCTATACCAAATATTCATTTATTTCCCTCATATCAAGTGTTGGACTGTGCAAGGCTTAACTTCGTGCAATGCTGTAAATTGCCGTGCGTGTGCTATACCCATTTTTACAGAAATTTTGGTGCTCACATTAAAATACTTATAAAATATATTTGTTATTTTGATTTTCTAAATCTATTAATTTGGAAATAAAATCATTAAAAATGTTGATTCTTAACCCAAACTCTTAGCTAAGGGATAAATTTGATTTACCTAATGCTGACGAGCTAAAAAATTAACTATGAAGTTTAGAGTTTAAAAGAGGTTTCAAATTTCTATGAATAATTATGGCATCGTCAATCCAATACCTCAATACCTTGAGATGTGTCGTCCAGGGAAAGCAGATCATAAATACCCTTATAACGTGCCAGCTTGCATATGCTTGCGTACTACTAAATGGAATACCACTGAAACAACAAGTGCGATTAAATACTATCTTTAACAGGTCAACCTCTACGATGTTTTCTGTCAAACGGCAGCAAACCAGAAGGATTCTTAAACATCACAAAATATTGGCGCCCAGTTACTACATTCAATACTTGAGCCTAGTGAATCTTTATAGACAAATTAATGTTATGAGCACCCAAAATCTTTTCAATAGCAAATTTATAATGAATCAAAGAACAAATAAATGCATTAACAAATATAGAATTAGGGAGTCGGCATGGCAAAAATCTTACACAGTAATTACTACAAACCGGTGGAACAATTTAGACAATAATATAAGAAACGCAAAGAACATAAAGTTATTTAAAAGATTGTTAAAAGAAAACTTATTAAACAAACAATACGCTTTTGGAATATCAAATAGGCTGCATGTATGGCAGAATGAGAGAGTGATATAATTGTAAATATGTATAATGGTTGTTTTTTATTTTAATTTTTTTATCTGTAGTTTGTAGCCTGGTTTGTAATGTACATTAATATATATATATATATTGTATAGCATACATTTTGTAAATAGTGTTTATATCATATATATATATTGTACTACATTGTATACAAACGAATAAAGGCTAATTATCATTAACATTAATTTCTGATACCCTTCAATATAGTAATAGATATTATAAGAATGCAGAAATACTTAATGATAGTAATCATTCTAACCGAATTTATCTCATTTATCTCAAACGCCTCTGTTCCAGGTTACGTAAGCCATTAGTGAATTGGGCGATGCTGTGGTGAACGTTCCTTCGTTTTTGCTGCTTAATGGCCACCAGCATTGCAATTGCATACTAATTTAGGCCAAATTTCTAATTGTTTATTTGTACTTTAAAGATTATTTTAAGAATTGCAATGATTCATGTTTATGACTTATACAAATGTGTCTCTAATATTATTTAAATGTATTTCAATCAGACTTGTCAACGAGCCGAGCTTCTAAAACGCCGAGCCGAGCCGAGCCGAGTCGAACTTGACTACAGTATGTGTTATACAACGAGCCTATTTTAGGCGAAGCAAGTTTATAGTTCTGCTTGTTAACTTGATTATGGAGATTTTTCTTATTTTTTGCAGTCAGTATGCCTTTCATATAATCTTATTTAAGAAATGTTTATTAAATAATAGGAAGAGGTATGTAAAAAATTCGTTGAGCACAATATTTTTAAAAAAATACCGAACTAAAACGAGCCTCATTTAAAGATTTTATGTGGCGAGAAGAGCCGAACCAAACTTCCACAAAATTTAAACGAGCCGAGCCGAGCCGAGCTTGGAAATGTCGGCTCGTTGACAAGTCTAATTTCAATGCTTAAATAGAAAAAACGACCGAAATTGTCTTATTTTGTGTTTAATGCCTATAAGCCAAACAGCAGCATTGTTAAAGCATTATTATATAGCTATAAGTTTATTGTATCTGCGTTAAATACTGGTGAAACCACAGCTATTCGGATTACCTTTTTTGATTATTCCGCTGGGTTTAACACAATTTTACGCAATCAATTAGTAAATCAACTAAATCTCATGTTTTCTCTACCACAAGGAGGGCCACTTAGTAGTGTATTATTTGCGCTAGCGCTGGGCGCCAGCCATCGGATCGGCGACATATTCTAGTCATTCAGCCCCCGGAAATCTTAAAAAGCTGAGTCGATTGATAGCTAAAACTATATTAAGACAAACAAAATGCTGGTTTAGCAATAACAAGTCGAAGAAGACAGCTCGGTATTTCTAATTTTATGTTCATGAAAACTATGACTTTGTGAAGAACACAATGTAGAGATCATGTTTTTATCACCTTTTTTACTACGTTTCTTATGTATTTTTCTGCTTTAAATGTGTTTTAGTTTTTATATTGTTTTTATTAAATTTTAGTTTAGATTAGGTTTTATTAATCAGATTGCCCGTAAGCGAATGGTGAACCTTTTTGAATATATATATAGTTTTATAATACTGCTTGCATCATATACAGTTTCTTATAGGAATATAGGCCTTTCTATGTGGATGGTTATACAGTATAATCCACTTCAATAGATGTCGCAAAACCACCACCGACCGTAGGGGTAGGACCCGGTGGTATGAAAATGTTGGGAGTCGGTTCGGTTCAATCCGGTATCACTCAAAATACCGGCGTTATCTGTTCGGTATCGGTATGACTATCCATATATAATGTTACGAATCAAAATCTATTAGAAAGATAGCATTATGGTGGATGGGAATCAAATAAAACCAGTTGGAAATTTTAAATAACTGGGTGTAAACTTTGACAATAAATTATCCTGGCACGCACACGTAGTATATATTGGTAAAAAGTCCTATCATCTGATAAAAAGTTTATCATTATTTGTGACATTTGTAGATGATGTAAAAACTGGTTGATTTTTAAAACCTATATTGCGCCATTGATCCGAAATATTTGCGTATAGATTGATTGATCAAAAAAAGAAATATCTCTGAAAGCCAATTAAATTATGCAGCAAACTATCGATAATAGATAAAAATATGTTGACCAAATATATATATATATATATATATATATATATATATATATATATACATATTAGTGATGAATTTAGACGAAGATTTCAATTTGCTGTTATTGGAACTTCCTAATCGCTATGAATCCAAAGGTAATAAAAAGCAGTATTTCAGAAAACCGTTATCTTTAAATGCAATGTATAAAATGTCTTTCATACAATGTGCAATTGAATTCACCAAGAATGGAATCTCCCCGGAGTTCCTATAGTATACACTTAATATCCATTCCTCTTTACATTTAACTGTTATGTCAAGATTTTATTTTATAGTCCATGGTCATTTTATGAAGGATTGACAATGATTTCTCCTAATTTTTCTCAAAAAATGTAAAAGTTGGTCGTTTAAAAAAGATTTTTCTTCATGTGAATAGTATATTTTGATATTTATTGACATTGTTTTTACTGCTAATAATATTAAGTTATTATTTTTTCACTTTTTCATATACCTTTACTTAATCTGCTCGTTACTTTTGATTAACTATTTAATGGATTTTCTTAAAATGCAGCCTACCAGCTTTTTTAAGCGTTTATAGTTCTTTGCTATGTGCAAGTAATTTTAAGCCAATAAAAGAATGCATATACATATATAAATATATTAATATATATATACATATATATATATGTACATATATTATATATATATACATAGATATTTATATATACATAAGTATATATATTTATATATACATATTTATATATTATTTATATACATATATTTATATATACATATATATATATATGTATATATATATATAGATAGATAGATAGATAGATAGATATATGGATTGATATATAAGCAGATAAATAAATTGATAGGTAAACAAGAGATAGAATATGTGCTCAACTTTAATACTCCATAGCTTTTCTAAATTGCTAAGTGCCCATTATTCCATATAAAAGATAAAGGCTTTTGGCCTTTGTGGAATGAGTAAACTGCAAATGATATTTTTAGGCCTTCATTAAGTTACCAATATCTAAATCAATATTTACTTTCACACAAGTACTCGTGAATATTCCTTACAAATTTCTTTCAAGTCAAATGATTGCTAAAAATTTAAAAATATGATGAAATTTCAGAATGCATGTTGGATCAAAATTCATAATTACCTTAATGTCCCAACCTCTCAATACAGCATTCATCCCAAGCCAGTTCCATCCAATTAATCCCGCGTACATTGATATACAGAAGTGGCGAATTTCCAGCTTCCACATCGTAACTTTTTCGCAACTTTTTTGACTGATGCTGTAGTACAACATGAGACCACAACTAGCACATGGAAGAAGCTCTGCCAGAAGGAGATTTTGTAGGATTAATGAAGCTTGGGTAAAGCGTCTTTTTACCAACAGTTTAGAGGACACAAAGACAAAAAACAGACAAGCCGGGAAGCTTAATATTAGCGTGAGCATTACTATGAGCGTGTGTATAACAGAGTTGATTGCGAAGTGGCATTCCTTTGACAGACCAGTGCTAGTGACTTCGATAGCCATTTACGATGTTAAAACCTATGAATATTTATAGCTACAATTTTATGGAGAGTAATAATTGGTTAAGAAACGCATAAGAAGAGCTATGATTAAATTTTACTGTACTGCGGGAATCAATTAAAAGAAGCATTGCATTCTGAGGGAAACTTTAAGAATTTACCAGAATTAATCTGTATAATTAATTAAGAGAGCAAATTCATGCGCAATACATTTTATTAGAGTGGATTTTTAGAGAGCGCAGTGTATTGCAATAAATGAATAAACTTTAAACAAACTATATTTTGTGTTTTTAATATTTTAGGAATGAAATTAGATATAAATGTGATCAACAAACATTGGTAAAATGATTTTATTCACAATTTTAGCATATGACGCTCTTTATTACCATTTTATCTTATATGCACATTCAAAGCATGGCAATACCTAATGCAAAAGAGTGTATAGAATCGCAACAAAATCGAGTCCATTATTGCAGTATTAAGGATTGTTTCTTTATTCATTCGAACTTAATCAGTCCCTTACGCCTAGGGTATAATTCCACTACACTTAGTGATTAACATCAAAGACTCCTAAATCCTAGTACTTTGAAAACAAAACTTTTAGCAATTTGATAACGAATATTTGGTGAAAAAATTTAATTGATTGCGTAATTACTTAAACATACAAATGATTTTTGTTTCTCATCTTTGCAGTACAAGGCTTCTTCAAAAACAATGTACAATTTGGTGGCTTAGTTTTTACTAATGATGAATGCGGCACTGTGCATTAGGCTACCGATCATAAGCTTAGGTCCCACGATTTCAGTAATATTAATTTGACTATCATGCCTTGAAACCAGTGAGGATGATAAAATTGATGCTGATCTTCTAGTTTCTTGTGGATTCTCAAAATTCCACAAATATAAGTTCTGATCAATGCTGCTCCTCATGAATTCCAAGCAATGGTATTCTGTGAATGAACGGTCTCAGATCTGCTTCAAACCCCCGTGAAGAAAACCGTCTGATGGACATTGATAAAATTTATTGAAATAACAATTTCATTACGTTCTCTAATTCCCACTCTACTCGCTCTGATGATGTTGTCACCTTCTCCATTCATCGTCCCAAGAATCATCGCACCTTTCACTCGTTTTTCAATCGTGCTTGTACTGCTGCTAATTTCATATTGACCCTCAAGCCTCCAACATCCATTGATTTTTTTCCCCGCCACCGAGCTTCAGGAAATCTTTGATGGCTTTCCTCTTTGCTGAGCCCTTCTCCAACTTCGCCTACTCTTCCATCTGCTCCTATTTTATCCCCTGTGACTGTCCTCGCTGTCGTAAAACTTGACTGGTTTTTATTCTTTTTGTAGTTTTGTATTATTATTATTATTATTCCTTTTTACTTCTCACAGCTTCATGCTGGTATCCCTCTCAGCTCGGGGAACTCACCAGTTCCCAGTGAGTCTGAGAGCTTTCCTCAGGACTCTAGCTGTTCCTAACAATGCTGCCTTCTGTGCTACCGCTCCTCCCCACTTTGGTACTCCCAACTCCTCCAAGTATCTCGTATGCTTCTTACTCACTGCTCCTAGTGCGCCTACTACTACCGGGACTACTTCAACTTTCTTTAACTTCCACAGCCTTTCTATTTCCTCTGCTAACTCTCTGTACTTGTCTATCTTCTCTTTCTCCTTGCTTTCTACATTTCTGTCCTTTGGTACTGCTATGTCTATCACTGTTCCTAATCTTTTCTCTTTGTCTACCACTACTATGTCTGGCCTCCGTGCTTCTATCACTTTGCTCGTCTGTATGTTGAAATCCCACAGTATCTTAACCTTCTCATTTTCTATGACGCCCTGTGGCTTGTGCTCATACCACTTGTCTCCTGCTTCTAACCCATGCTGCCTGCTCAAACTCCAATGTACCATTCTTCCCACCTTGTCATGCCTGAACTTATACTCATTCTGTGCCAACTTCTCACACCCTGCTGTCAGATGATCTACAGTCTCTGCCTCTTTCTTACATAGCCTACACTTATCACTTACTTCTACTCTTCTGTCTATATGCTTCTTCACCCAGTTTGTTCTTATTGCTTGCTCCTGTGCTGCCATTATTAGTGCTTCTGTTTCTCTCTTCAGTCCTGCCTTCTTTAACCACTTGTTGCTCTCTTCTCTATCACACTTTTCTGTGTTCCTCCAGTATTCTCCATGCATTGACTTCTGCCATTACCTTGTTTGTCTCTCTAATTCCATCCTACTCTGGTATATCTTCTTTCCTTCACTCTCAGTTCTTATCTTCTTTAACTCCTTAGTGACCTCTAGTAGGGACCCCTTAGGTTGCTGTTCTACATATTCCTTTAGCCCTAGTGCTTCTGCTTCTACAGTCTCCTCCACACTTAGCAGCCCTTTCCCTCCCTTATGCCTTGCTATGTACAGCCTATCTACATCTCCATTGAGGTTGAATGCTCTCTCTGCTGCTAGTATCTTCCTTGTCTCCCTGTCTAATTCCCTTAGTTCATTCTTATTCCACCTAACTATTCCTGCTGAATATCTCAACACTGGTATCGCCCATGTATTAATTGCTTTTATACTATTCTGCCCATTCAATGCTGACTTCTGTAGTACCTTCCTTACTCTCCTCTTGTATTCTTTCCTTAGCCTCATCTTCATTTCCTCGTGATCTGTTCTGTCTTTCTCTATCACACCTAAGTACTTGTACCCCTCTTTAACTTCCTCAATCTTATCCCCACTGCTTGTCCTCAAGCCATCCCCATCCGCACACTTGCCTCTAGTTATTGTCACTGCTGCACACTTTCCTAATCCAAACTCCAACCCTGAATCTCTGCTTGCCTTCTCCAATGTCTCCACTTGCTTCTGCAACATCTTCCTTGAACTAGCGTACATCTTCAGGTCGTCCATGTACCACAGGTGACTCACTGCTCTACCATTCTTCTCCATCTTATACCCTATGCCTGTCTCCTTTAACTTTTCTGTGATAGGTATTAAGCTAACTACAAACAGTAGTGGCGCTAAGCTGTCTCCCTGGAATATACCCCGTCTAAACCTCAACCTATGCCCATCTATCTCAGTCTGCCACTTTCCCATCTCTCTCTCTAGAAACTCAACCCATTTCTGTGAAACTCCATTAGCCTCTAACGTCTTCAATACCCACTTATGTGATATGCTGTCATATGCCTTCCTGTAGTCTATCCATGCCATTGCCAAGTTTGTCTTCCTTCTTCTGCAATTCTCCACCACTGCCTGGTCTATCAACAACTGATCTTTGCATCCTCTCGTCTTTGTCCTACATCCCTTCTGCTCCTCTGGTATCAACCTATTCTGTTCTAAGTAACATGCCAGCCTACTTGAAATCACTGAAGTTAGCAATTTCCACGTTGTTGGCAGACATGTTATTGGCCTGAAGTTGCTTGCCTCACTACCTTTCTTTGGGTCCTTCTGTATCAGAAATGTCCTTCCCACTACCATCCACTCTGGACACCCACTCCTCCAATGCTACTGCTAGTCTCTCATGCACACTTGTGAACTTCTTCAGCCAATACCCATGTACCTCATCTCTGCCTGGCGCCTTCCAATTCTTCATCTTCTTTAGAGGCTCCTTTAGCTTTGCCGTTGTGATTACTTCTTCTTCTTGTCTGAACTTCTTGTGCTCACTCTCTATCTCTGGTCCTGCACTTCCCCATATATTCTCCCAGAACCTTACTGCATCTTCGCCTGCTCTAGCTGTAGCCTTTTCTCCTGCATCTAGTTCTTTGTAGAATCTTCCTTCTTGAGTCTCAAACTTCATATTGTCTCTTGCCTGCTTCGCCCTTGCCCTATATTTTCTTAGTTTCTCAGCTTCTGCAACTAATCTCTGCTTTAGCTCTTCTCTTGCAGTTTCTATTGTCTTCCCTTTACCTACCCTGCATCTGTCCTGCACTGCCTTACTTGTCCTGATCTTCCCTATTTGCTGCCTAATCTTTGCCACTTTATTCTCAATTCTTCTCTCCCATGCCGGCTTTCTGTCTCTCTTATCTTCTTGTCGTCTTTTCTTCTTTATGTCCATGCCTACATTCTTCAGCACTTCCCATACGCCTGCATACACTAAGCTATTTACTTCTGTGACACTCCTAGCATCTATCCTCTCCAACACTTTATTGACCTTTGCTGTCTCTACTGCTAGCTTGCTTTTCTTAACTCCTCTTGGAACTGGCAACCTAGTTCTCTCACCTATTTCTTCCTTCATCTTTTCCTTGATTGCTGCTTCAGTTTCTGCGTCCACTGGTTCTGCTTCTTCCGCCAATTGTGCCTCAACGTCTATCACTTCATCTTCCCTCTGCTTAGCCTGTTCAACTCTCTTTTTCCCTTTACTCTCATCCAACTGTAACTTTCGCACTTGTCCTGCAAGCCTCTGCTCTGTAACTTCTAATCCTGTTTCTGCCTTCCTCCATTCTTCCAACATTCTCTTCCTGTAACCCCTCTCATCTGGCCTGCTTCTTCTGTAACACTCCAATGCTGTTCTGTTCTGCTCATCTGTCCATTTGTGCCGTTGTCCATTGGTCTGTGTGGATCCTATACTGCCACTTCTCGAGTCCACACTCCCGATTGTGGAGTCCACCTGACCGGAGATTCTTCGCACCCTCTGACCATTTAGTGCGGATTAGTGGCGGTTGATAATTCCGTCTGGCAAAAAATATTTCAAAATAGGAATAATTTTAGTATTAGGACAATTTGAAGATAAATTGTTTAAAAATTTCATTTTTATTGATAATTTATCGTTTTATTGTGAAGAGACGTTGTTTTGTAATGTCGTTTTAGTGCCGTTATTATGTCATTCAGCGACGTTGTTACGACAGTTCTATGTTTACTGGGTAATGAATATACAGTGTATCATACATGTAGATGTTATTAGATTTTATTTTTGTTTTGAATTGTTTGTTTTTCAAACGATAAATTATTTTTATTTTCAATCAATATTTTCAATAATATAAGGGATATACAGTGTATCATACATTTAAATGTTATTAGATTTTTCTTTTTGTTTTGAATTGTTTGTTTTTCAAACGATAAATTATTTTTATTTTCTATCAATATTTTCAATAATATAAGGGATATTCATCCCGAAGTAATTATTTTCATCGATCTTATTAGGATTAGAAATACTGCCTAGCATACAGTAAAGGTTTTGCAAATTATACCAACATCACAAGAACATAGAAAACTTTAAAGTTATAATGAAAAGGAAATTTAAAAAATAGAGGAAGCAATAAAAATTAATTACATAACAGATAAAAGAAAATTATGAAATAGACAGAAACAACTTAGTGTCTCCCAATTATTCTAATATCACCAATCATAAGATTAACTTAGCCTTAAAATATTAGGCAAATATGAAAGTAAATATTACCCACTATAGTTAAAAGAAAACTCCAAGCCAAAACAACTTTGTTTGGGTAATATAATATATATTGTGGCTAATAACAAGTTTACTATGTGAGAAAGTTTTATAATTGACGCTGCAGCTCGTAAATAGAGATGGTACGGAACAGCTGCACACTCCGCTGTCCTGGACAGAGCAAAACTTATTAACAAAGTTGTGCATGCAGCCATGATGTACAGAATAATAAATATTGATAATTGCTCACCCATAGGTGTCTATGGTTTGATAATGAGAGATTGCATAATGACATTATACATGCACAGAAAGGTAAGATTTACCGAATATTACCAACATTTTACTGACAAAGATAGACTATCCATCAAAAAAGGTCAAATATGTGTATAAAATTTAACAATATTTCTAATATGAAAAATCGCATGAGAATCGGTTTCAAATATATTGTAGAGTCAGCAAATAAAAGTGGTCCTGATTAGCCCTATGTTGGTTCTTGCTCATTTGTGTAATACAGTCTTTCCTACATAACATACCGCTCCCTACATTTAAATACATATATTACTGCAACGACTCAGAATACACAACAACTATTAATACCCTATTTAGGTAGTGGGCTTCTGGCCCACCGGAAGGCATTTCAAGTTTTTCGTTATTGGAATCCACCTTCATATGAGATTGATTCGTCTTTAATAATTGTCAAAATCATTTATTCACCTCACATTTAAAAATATAATGTAGTAACTCTATTACCAATCGAAATGCAATTGCCAATTTTATCAAATTTTAATACATGTTACGAAAAAAGGCTGTTATTGTTTTATCTGCTCAACTATCAATGTACTACACTAAATCAATTCTGCCTGTAGATCAACTTTGGTTACAGTTTCATACTAGCACACTTAAGCCCTATTCAATTATCCCCATAATAATAATAAAAAGGAATAAACAACTTATATATTTTGAAACAAAAGAAAACCGCTGTTGACGGAAGTGAAACTAAAAGGAATTAGAAATTACAAATAAATATTTATATACAAAGGCTGGTAATACCTGTTAAATTTCAATTCATTAAATGCACTTTTGTTCTGCATTTTATTTACATAGCTCGTTTGACCATGTCAGGCATGATTCACAATTCATGATATTCATTAATTAAAATTAAATAAACGCACGGCCGTAGCCATTCATTGTTTCAATCAAATAATTGGAAAAAACAAGAAGAGTAATGTAATATTTTAAGAATTCAAAAAGATAACTTAAAACTATACCAAATTTCCACATTATTTCAGACTTTTTAATGTTTAAAATCGATTCGGAGAAAACCTTTTAGTCAATCTAAAGTGTCTATAATCCAAAAATTTTTCGCCCCGTCGGCCCCACCAATGGTGGAGCCTCCTTAGATACTAAATATTTGGGCCTCCTTAACAAATGTTTCTTGTCTACGGCACAGAATCGGATATATTTTAGTTTAAGTGAGAAGATCCTACATGTACGTTAACCTAATTTCAATTGGATTTACTACAATTATGTTAAATATTATATAGAATAATAAAGCAAAAGACCTTTCTTAGAATCAAGTCATAAACTGCTAAGGTCGCGTCGGGTATGAAATTGATAGGGCAGGGTCAAGAAATGTTGACGTGTTTCCAGGCTTTTTCCCTGTATAGTGACACAATTCCTTGACAATAATCATCAAACAAGGCTAGGAAAGTTTGCATTAACATGTTGGAAAGTATGATGCGGTACCACTTTGACCTAGGAGGTTATTCCTCACACAGAATACCCGATGTAGTATCGAAAATAATTCAATTTGCTACAGAAAGGTACTTTCATTTGAATTAAAATTATTTGGTATTTAACTGGCATAGTTGATGATCTTAGGGATTTGTGATATTGTTGTCATCATGGCTGCAAGTGGGTTGGGCCAACACATAGGTTGGTTTGCCATGTGAAGGCAGTGGGAATGGTTGGATAATATTTTTAAAGAGATTAATGGATTTAGATGCGTTGGGTAAATTTTTCTAAAATAGGGGCTGGACTTGTAATTTGCATTGACTTAATTGGTATGAGGTTTACCCTAAAATATATTATGACAACAAAGGATTTTTCAGGAAGTCAAATTCCTTGAAACAGTTTAATTGAATGCACATTTAATCAACACTTTAAGCTAGCAGTAATAAATATATTAACAGTGATTACGTTGGGCGGGGATGGGCTAGAGATGGAACCGGTTATTTGCAGCCAGGGTCTGGTTGAGCCGGTGTAGGCAATTTACCGGCCAAAATTATAAAAAAATTTGTTTTATCTCATAAACAGGAAATATTTTGCTTAGTTTGGAAGGAATTCCTATGAAAATCTAAAGTTCAAAATTTGTTATTGGTTCAGCAATTTACAGTATTAGAATTAGAATTTTAATAAAATTTACTTTCTGGAATCTTTCATAAACTTTGCTTATAAATTGAGTTGTTTTTGACAGATAAATTTTATTGAACTTACTAATTATATTAAAAGAAACTCTTTATAATAAGGAAAGCTTAATCTATAGAATTTACACTTGAAATTTGTTAGACTTTATACAAATATAGCAACTTGAACACTTGTAATTTTCTAGCATTGAAAGGGATACTCCAAAAAAATTTGAAAGATTTTCGGTTGCAAAGACATTCAAACACAAATGGCATTTGAGAAATCGACACATCCTACTAGAGGAGTAATGGTATTTGGCCTTTCCGGGAAAAAATATATATATATGTATATATATATGTATAGAATATATAAAGACAAAAATCACCCACCGCTTGAAAGAATCACTCATTCTAAGCACGCAACAAGAACAGAGGTAAAATTGACTATCAAACAGGGACTTAAGATATTCGAGAATATTTCTGCCAGCTGTGCTTAACTATATTAATACTGGAGCTCTCTCCCGGTTCCTATAGCAAATTTCCAATTTCACATGATACATGATGTACCAAAGTAAAGCTTGAATATAATAATAATAATTACAATATATATATATATATATATATATATATATATATATATCAGAGACATAGCTAGAATATTTTTCACAGGATGCAAAACATAGAGCTAAGTTTTACTAATAAATTGTATTCAATAACTAGAGGACGTGAAATGTCAAAGCAAATAACATTAATATAAAAATCAAAATATCAGTTTGACGAGTATTGTTTTCAAAAAATATTTTAACACATGCATCAATGTCAATTTTTGTGGCAGCTTCACGCTCAATATCAATGATTGCAAGGTTGTTAAGATGATATTAAGTGATTGTACTGCGCAAAAAAGTCTTAATAAGGTTCATTCTACTAAAGCTTCATTCAGCATTAGCATTACTGCATGGGAGAACCAAGAATGTTTCTAAAATAATCTGAATAATTGGCATGCATGATATAACCTTTTTTACATAAAAGAATGAGTGAATAGATTCAATTGTTGAAACATTATTAGTTGAAAATTTAGACTTAAATGCCTTGTAAATTTCCCATTCCGAGTTTGCAGAACATATGTCAATAGCTTCTTTATAGAAATTGCAAAGTAAGGCAAACATCTCATTATTAAAATTAGTGAAACAGTCAAAATTTGAAGCATTTCTTAGAAAATCAACGAATCTTTCACAAATTTGAACAGTAATTGTATCTTGGATCTCAATACATATCTTCTTACTTTCGACTAATTTTAAGAATCTCTGATTCCAGAGCAGTAACCATCAAATTCAGGCAATTTTTCATGTAATGCACGTGAGGTGTTCACAATATCATCAAAAACATTTTCAAAATGGTCTCACATTTCTGATAAAGTTTTTTTCAGAAAATCAATCTTCTTCTTAATAAAAGAATATGGAGCATTTTTAACTTGTAATATCTTACTCAAAACATTCATTTTCTTAAAAACAAGACTCGAGAAATGCAACAGGCAGATGTTTTCAAATATGTAAATTTTTTGTAAATAGCCAAATTAAATATGAAAGGTTTTAGGTACATGAACAAAATATGCATATTACAACCACTACATGTCTCACCTAATCCTAAGCAGCCATTATTAAGGCTGACTAAGAAACTAAGTTTCTCATTGGCTGTAAACATTAGCAAGCTAATGCCCATGTTCCACAGCTTTGTCTAGCATTGATGAGCCCCCTTTGCAATAGCAGGCTCATAAATGCGTTCAACCAACAGGGCTGCTTGTTGTGCACATGACACAGTATGAGCTTGTGTAGTTTACTGCTACTAACTGCAGTTAAAATAGTTTATACCCACTCCCAACTAAATTAAATAGATTGAACTGCTTGTAGCAAAACAGAGTGTTATAATGATGTTGATTTATAAATTCATAAATGTTTATCATTAATTGTACGCCCACTAACAGTTAACTGTAATTATACTATATTTGAGAAAGGATATCTTATTTCATTACATATGTGACGCAGGTTTGGGAGAAATTATCTATCACTTGTTGCACGATCTTCTGTTTCACTAGTTGTATTATATCCTTCGTGTCAACTAATCTGTGTTTGATTATCTTCTTCATAGTTATCCACAGTTGGTTCTGCAGTTGTTTTAGTCTTGTTTCTGATGTTGCACCCCACATGTACTTTCACATGGGTTCTTCAAATATCTGTAACTCACTCAGGCATATCCCTGTGATGTTGGCCAGTTCTACTATCGACATTCTTCCTGTTGGGTGATGCTTTGTTATCAGCCTACTTATTAGTTTCTCCATCGTCTGCATTGGTTTCTCGTTTTTGTTTGGGGATTCGATTTTTTCGACGTTTCCTTTCAGTATCCAGTTTTTTGTCTGAGTATTCATTGGTGATAACGCGATCTCGAACTTTTTCGCCTTTGTGAGTTTTATTCTTTGGTTCCTTGTTATGGGTAACCTGAGATTTTCTCTTCTGTGAGCCATATTGCTAACAGCCATGCGGATGTCCTGTATCTAATTTCCGGCGCATTCTTTTCCTCTAATATGAGTTTATGAAAATCCTTTTTTGTATTCAGCTCATATGCTTGATTGATTCCTGCCTATACCATCTCCACTGTTTTGTGGTATTTGCGTGCTGGTGCCTCTATTCTGATTTCAGGCCACAATTCGTCTATCTTTTTCTGCAACTTCATGTTTGCCCAGACGTTCTGAATTTCTTTTAAATGCTCTTGGCGTTGCGTCATGCTGCACTTGATGAATAGTGTCATGGCTTTTTCTAATCCTTCATTTCCTTGTAACATTTCTACTGTTTTCGTTTGTTGGAACAGATCTATTGCTATGCTATTGTCTATCATGATTCCATATATCTGCGCCCAATAATCGATTTGTAAGTCAAAACGAATTAACTCGGAGATTGTGAACTCTTTCTTCTCCCATGGGAAGAAGTTTTCTGTTCATAGTACCATATCTTTTAGGTATCTCGGCAATTCCTCCAGGTTTTCTCTCATTACTATCACGACTATTCTTGTCTGTTGTACTCTTGTTATTTAGCATATATTCATTATTTGGCAATTCTTGCATTATTGTATGTGGTCTGGACCAAACTGTTTTTAATTTGCAAACCTGATTCGTGTCTGTTAGTTTCATTGGTGCAAATGTGTAGACTTTATCGCCTACTTTGTGCATGTGCCTGTAAATTTTTTTATTATAGTTTCACTGTTGTCTCACTGCCAATTTCTTTGTGTTGTGGCATATTGTTTTGTGAATTGCTGAAATCTGTTTGCGTAATTGGTTTACATATTCGTTATTCAAAGCTTTACTGTAGTCAGTATATTGCATTGATATTGGTGTAGATACCTCCTGGCCGAACATTGCCTTAAATGGGGTTATTCCTGTTGTTGAGTGTACCGACGTGTTGTAGAAATATTCTATCATCTCGATCACCTCTCTCCATTTATTTCTGCCGATCCTCATTGTTGTTACTCTTATTAATTTTATCAGAGTCCTGTTTAATCTTTCTACTGCACCGTTCGACTGCGGGTGTATGCTGTAGTTCTTTCACTCACTATCTCTAGCATTTTAGCCATTTCCTGAAATAGACCACTCTCAAATTGTGGTCCCTTATCTGATATAATCGTTTCCATCAGCCCGAGTCACAGTATCCACTCCTTCATTACTATTTCTGCTGTGGTCTCCGCAGTTGTGTTCTTCATTGGGATCATCCTCACATATTTCATAAAGTTGTCCACCATTACTAATAGGAATTGGTACCCCTTGTTGTCTTTTGATAGTTGTTCTAAGTCAATGTGGACTATTTTGTTTGGTTGTGTGGCTATTATCTTTTCTAGCAGTGCTCTCTGTGTTGGGAATTGTTGACTGTTATGTAACAAACATGTTGTGCATTTATTAATGATGTCTTTGATTACTTTTCTTACTGCTGTTGTGATAAATCGCCCATTGAACGTTTTCTCTGTCTGCGTTATTCTGAGGTGGCCTTTTTCATGTATCCGCCATATAAGATCTCTTTTGAAATACTCTGGTATCGCAATCCGATTGTTTTGTCCTTCAACATACAGTAACCCATTTCGGTTTGTTTTCCACTTGTATCATTCAAAGTAACTTGCTGTTAGTTTCGATAGTGTCACTTGGGGTTCTTTCAGTTTCCTTATTATTTCATTGAGGATCACGTCGTCCTGTTGTTTGTCTATTATCTCCTTTTCAGAGATTTCTTCCTTTATTATGATTGGTAGTATTGTTTGACCTTTCTTGTCCACGTTGATCTCTGGTAGCTCATCGTATTGGTTGTGTGGTAGAAACTGGAATTGCTGTTTTTCTCCATCTGTCTTTTCCGCGTCTCTTTGGTACTCTGGTAATGACGTCCAAAAGTCTGCGTTGCTATGTAAGGTGCCCTTTCGATGCTCTATTGTGAATGTAAATTCATTGAGATATTCTATCCATCAGGATACGATGCCCGATTTATCTCCCGAGAATTTTTTTAGCCATGGGAGGCCGCTGTTGTCAGTGCATACTTGGAACTCTTTCCCGATTAAAAAATGTCTGAACTTTCTGATACTCTCAACTAGAGCTAACATTTCCACTTTGGTGGAGCCATAATTCTCCTTGCTTGCCCGTAATTTACGGCTAAAGAATTGTATTGGTACTTCTTTCCCATTCTTCATTTGTCCCAGCATTGCTCCTATGGCCACCTTGCTTGCATCACAGTCTAATATGAATTGTTCATTATAATCTGGTGTATTAAGTGATGGCAGTTTCACTAGTTCCTCCTTGATGTTATCCAGTTCCTCCTGTTCTTGCCATGTCCATATAAATGGTACTGATTTTCTCATGAGTTTTGTCATTTTCGCGGTTTTCCCTGCGATGTTGGGGATGAATGTGCCATAATAATTAAAGAAACCCATTATCCTTTGGATATCTTTCTTATTATTTGGTTTCTCTATTTTCCGTATCATCTCTCTTGCATTGTCTTTCATTGATATTCTGCCTTTTTCTATTGTTCTTCCTAAGAAGATGATTTTTTCCTTTAGGATTTTGCATTTGTTGCCGTTTATTCGAAGTCCAGCTTTTCCTAGGATTGTCAATGTTCTGTCCAATTTCTCTATATGCTCTCGTATCATGTCACTTGTTACGATTATCTTGTCTATGTATGCATTGATACCATCCTCCATTCTATGCATTTTGTTTTTCAGAACTTTTGTTATATATCTTTGGAATGTTGCTGGCGCATTGCATAGTCCGAACGCCATGTAGATCCACTCATACAGCCCGTACGGTGTTATGAATGCTGTCTTCTCGATGTCGTCTTCCTCCATTTGCACTTGCCAATATGCCTTGCACAAGTCTAATGTTGTAAAGTATTTGTGATTGCTTGCTTTGTATAACATGTCCTCTATTCTTGGCAGAGGGTATGAATCTTTCTTCATCACTTCATTCAGCTTTCGAAAGTCTATACATAGCCAGTATTTTTCTCCCTGCTTTACAAACACTGTTGGTGCTGCGTAGGGACTCTCACTTGGTCGTATAATTTTATTATCTATCAATTCTTTAAGTATGTGATTGTATTCATCTTTCTTTTGTTCGGGGACTCTTCTACAGGGGAGTTTTATTGGCTTATCTGTGGTTGTTACTATCTTGTGTTTCTCCCCTATTGCCTGCCCCACACTTATCTCTCCTTAATTGAATATTTGTTTATATTTTCCTAGCATTTCTCTTAATAGTTGCATCTCATCTTCATTCAGGTGCTGGTAGTTCTCACTCTTGATATCTGGGATCTTGTATTCGTCATTGGTTGCTTTTGTCCCAATGCCATTGAATCAGCCTCTGGGAGTACTCGCGACTTGGATGGTGTTCGTCCACTCACCCTTGAGTCAGCCATGTGGAGTACTTTGCGCTTCCACTTGTAAGTCCTCGAATCGACCATACAAGTTGTTGGCTCCATCTTCATCCTCCAATGCTTTCCAAATCAATCTAATGTTTGATTTCACATATTTTCCAAATATCCTGATGTGTGATTTCTTTAGGTTTACATTCTGATTTGTTGGGTTGAGAATTGGAATTTTACCCTTTCCATTTTTTACTGCACATATACTTGACGGCATTGATACCCTTTTTGTGTTTATCCCTTTATTCTCATAGATCATTACATCGGCTGTGATCGCTTCCTCTGTTCTGATCTCATACATTTTCCATTGATGCGGCTGCAAATGTATGTCTTCTTGCAATTCGAACGTGATTGTTTTGTCTCTGCCCTGTTCTTCTTCGATCTTGATCTCTTCCTCTTTGACTTTGATGGTTCTATCTGCATAGTTGATAACACATTTGTTTTTTATGAGGAAGTTGTCTCCCAAAATTATCTTATATGGTAGCATGTTATTGTGTGTATCCACTACTACTAGTGATTGCTCGAATGTAGTGTTTGCCACTCTTAGCTGCACCACTTCCAATATTCCCTTGGTATTGATATATTCGCCTGATGCATTGATGAGTCTTTTGTTACACTTGGTGAGATCCTCTCTTGAAAACCCTAACTTTGTTGCACAGTCATCCGTAATTATCGAAGTTGCTGCTCCTGTATCAATGGTTGCTTTTATCATTATTCCGTTAACCGATATTGTCATTGTGTTCACTGTATCCATGTTCGCCATAATCATTATTGCTGCGCGGTTTTTAGGAGTCGGCGCTCCACTTAGTTTTCTGATTCTTCTTCAGTTTGGGGTTCTTCGTTTGTTTCTCCCTCTGATTCTATTAAGTCTTCTTCTTCAAAGTACCCTTGCTCTTCCCCAATCATGTTTATTTGTTTGTGGCACTCGTCTCTTTTGTGTCCTTTCTTCCCGCAATTATAACATTTCACATTCTTTTCATGAACCTTCTTCGTTTTTCCGTCTCTGGTTTTTACTCTTATCGTTTTTTCCTGTTTGTCTGTCTCATACGTTTTCATTGTGTTTTTTGGTTTAGGGTTGCTCCTCCATGTTGGTGTTTCTCTGTGCCATGCTGCCTTTTTGTTTATTCTCACGTTGTTCTCGATCATAGCTTGTATGTCCACTGCTTTTCTGATCATCTTCTCTAATTTGTCGTCTACATCACACTTAATTTCAAATTGTGCTCTTATATTGTCGGGCATCCCTTTGCAAATGTGTGAAAAGAGGTCGTATTTTGAATATTGGTTCTCTCTTGAGCTGAGTGTGACCAACCTCTCGACCTGTTGTATGTAATTGCGGATGTCGTCTGTCTTCTTCATCTTCGTTCCATTTAAAATTATTCTGTATTGATTCTTGAAACTTTCGTTTCCGTAATATTCTATGAAGTCGCCAATTAACAGTTCGTAGTCTGTTTTCGTTTCCGGGTCTAACAGCAGGTAGTGCTGCGCTGCCGCTCCCGTCAAATATAGGGGGAATCTCGCTGCTGCTGAGTGTTGGCTCACTTTTCTTTCTGCCATCATTAGCTCAAACATCTGGAGCCATTCCCTGAACGTTGGGTTGTAACCATCTACTCTGCCATTAAATTTTGGTAATGTGGCTTTACAAGGGATCATATCGTTTCCCACTTCTTGGTTTAGTATTGAGTTGTTGTATTTGGGTTTCATGTTTTTTGTTGTCCCTTCTTCTTTTCACAATTGTGTGGTTATTGCCTTTGTGATCTTGTCTATGAATTTCTTTTTCTCCACCTCATTCTCATCTTCCAAAGAATCTTCTGATAGGTGATCATGGAGTGGTGAAGCTTGTAGTTCACGTTCTTTTCTACCTATTGACTTAAAGTTGTGGGAACATGTAGTCTCTTTTCATTTAAGTATGTTTAACTGCAGTCGTCTTAGTTTATTTTTTATGCTAGTAATCTTACTGTAATGCATGTCTTAATCTTATGTAAATGCAGTTAGTGTCAATTCCAACTTGTTCTGTTTAATCAAAACAACAAACACTTTACAAAATTGAGTTTAAGTCAGTTAGAACTTTTCTTTCCTTAGCTCAATGAGTTATGCTGCGTTTCACTCATTTTTTCATATTTGCTACTAGTTCCAGGGTTCCTGGTTCAGAGGGAGATTCCTGTCTTACCAATTCTGGGGTTTGGGCTGCTTTGGTATTCCTTGGGTACGATGACGATCATGTTGCCATGGGACTGTTGGTTTTTGGTACTGTTTTCTTTGCACTTCCTCTCTTATTACTCTTGTTATTCGTCATTGTTTCTTGATGTCATAGTGGCTTTCCATTTGGTCACGATTCAAGAGTCTAGTTTGCACTTGTCATGGTTAGGATTTTCTGCCTCTGCTGACTTTGTATTTTCATTTGCTCCCTTGTTGCTTCCTTTTTTCTTTTACTTCGAGTTCATTTCTGAGTTTTGAAAGAGTATCACTGTGTGTTTCCTCTCAGTTGACTTTGTTCTTATTTGTCATGTTCGCCATGTAACATCCTCTACCAGGCCTTTAGCACCGTGTATTATTGTTAATAATTATTGCTCGATTAATGGCGGGTAAGGATTTACTAATTTAATAGACTGCTAGATGTTTCCTCTTTGTTTAGCTAGTTAATTTTCTGCCTCTGCTGACTTTGTATTTTCTTTGACTGCCTTGTTGCTTCCTTTTTTTCTGTTACTTTGAGTTCATTTCTGTGTGTTTCCTCTCTGTTGACTCTGTTCTTATTTGTCACCATTGCCATGTAATTATCACTCAATTAATGGCAGGTAAGGATTTACTAATTTAATAGACTGCTAGATGTTTCCTCTTTGTTTAGCTAGTTACATTAACTGAATATTAATCATCACTGTTTAGGTGACGAAGCCATGCAGTGTTTTCTAATTGACTAACTGTGGGCTACTGCCCAAAGCTGATCTCCACACAGCCATTACTGTTAAACTATTCGCTTTAATAATTAGTTAATATATTGCAGCTTCCTACACTTACATTTAATAACAATACATGTAAAGTCATTTATTCAGTTGATAATTGTCAAGTCTCCTACTTTTAGTAATATAGATATAACCCTAATTGTTGGCTATCCAGCCATTTCGTGAATCTGTTATAATGTACATGTAGTGATTGATAGTCAGACTAAGCAAGAATTGAAAAACTCCCTATCCGTAACTTAAGTGTGGTTTCATGATTGGCACAAGGACCCTCGAATCGCTCCTGTGATGGAATCCAGCCACTACTTGACACAACTTGCTTATCTGAATATTTTACTAAATATCAAACCAGATAAATGATGAAAAGAAATTAAAATAAACTCCGAAGAATTTATTGCTCATCAAATTCCATTTAAATTCTAAGCTATTTATCTAAAAAAGTTCTAAGTACCTGCTGATTTCAAATTTTGAATTAATTGTCTGCCAACATGGCTGTTCTGACATAAGTGTAAATTCACTTGTTACAATTTGTCTAATTTTTCTTAATCAGCTATGCTGTATTTCTCATAATGTGCAATATTGTAACTTAGTTGCATAATACAACTGAATAAGATATTTAACTAAATTTTACAATCACTTTTGATCATATTTAATCACTACCAACCTTCGATGCTATTCCCTTTTAGTTCGCAGCTTATTCCTTTGGTTGATGCTACATTAATTGCATTAAATAAATTGTAAAGCTTATTGTAGATGCAAACTGAAATTTAGAAGAGACTACAAGTAGACCAAAGTTGATCAGAACATTATTTACTGCACAGTCAATGCTATATTAAGATCATTCCCTAAAAAAATTTTAGGGCCATGACATTTCGAAATGCTGATTGTGTAGTGAATAATGTATAAATCAACATCAAACCACTTTTATTTTTTTCTAAATTTGATTTTACATCTAAAAAGTCAATTTCAAATCACCAGTTTAAGAAACCTAAGAGCTGTTTTTGCTAAGACAAACCATGAAAAATTTCTACTTTGAAAACCAATCTAACCTTGAGAAAAGCTTTTCAAATATATAGTGATTGTTGTTTGTTATCACCTTATTAAGAATTTAATATTAAGACATTCTAATAATAAATAAGAAATTACAATAAAATATTAAGCATTTTATAATAGACCCTGAGTTATATTTAGCGCCATTAGAATATTTCAAATTAGTTAGTATTCAGCACCTTTATAATAGTTTGTTTGGCAAAAGCTTGGAAGGCCATTTTTCCTAAACTAATACCCCTGCAGGTTTAAGCTTAAGGTACTATTGAAGTATTGTATAGTAAATAAAACCTAATGCCAATTATGCAAAAGGCACTCAGTACAAGAAAATGCAAAAAATACGTTATATAGGAGTCAAATCATATTTATTGTGCAATATATGTATACAAAAATCTACAAACTAACACATTACAAAACAATAAAACATAAAAGAAAAAATGAACTACAAGGTAATATGTACAATATATAATAATATAATGAAGGTTTGTGTGAATGTTTGTTTAGGTCTCAATATTGGATATATGTTTCGAATGCATGAAGTGTATTAACTTCCCCGAATGTATACTGTTTTACTAGAAGAAATTGTTTCAATTTTTTTCTAAACTTTTGTAGTTTTTTTCTATTTCACGTTGCATAATCTAAATAATTCCACAATTTAATTGATATGTAATGAATGCCATTAGAAAAGGAGAGGAGCTTGCAGAGATTTGAATTTAAATGAGATAGATAGCATATGTTGATGAATATGGTAGGACGAAGATAATATTTTATATTTATTACAATACACTGATGCTTCGTCATGCTTTTGTTCAAAGTTTAGAGTTTTTATACAAGAATTAAATGGCTTTGATAAAAGTGTGCGATGTTTCGAATTTAGGTTAGTTAAAAGAAAAGAACAGTATTGAAAATGAGACAAATAGAAAGCATGCATCAGTTGTTTATGATAATTGCTTGATATTACATTGTGTAAGTGATAAAGATATTTAATGGCTGCAGTCATTTTTTGAATCTTATTCAGTAGAAATTTTTCAAATGTTAATTCATTATCTATCTCCACTTCTAAATAGCTGACTGATTCACTTTGCTTTATTGGCTCATTATTTATCTTTAGTTCTATATCATTTATTAGATTTCTGTGTGCCTTTGGTGAAAAAATTATAAATTGAGTTTTTTCAATATTTAGTTTCAGTTCATTATTAGTAAAATAATTGTTTAATTTTTCTATATCTGTTTGGAGGTTTTTTGTAGCATCAAAAGCATTTTTTGCAGTACTTATTACGCATGTGTTGTCGGCATATTGGTAAATATCGTTGTGTTTAACATGTTACATTTACAAAAATTGCAAATAAAATAGGGCCAAGTACATTACCTTGGGGCAAACCACCGTCAGTCGTAACATAACTTGATTTTTTACTGTTTAATATTATATGCTGCTGTCTATTTTTTAAGAAGTTAATGATTAAATTAATTGAGTTAACACCAAAATTATAATTTATAAGCTTGTCTTGCAAGATATCAAAATTCATTGAATTGAATGCCTTACTTAAATCTAGTAATGCTACACAACTGCAGTTATATTAGATATATTAGACTTATATTAGACTTATATTAGACTTATATTAGACTTATATTAGATATATTAGACTTAATTTGTTGCGTGATTGATAAAATTGCGTCCAGGTGCTATGCCCTGCATGAAAACCAAATTGCTTATTCGATAGGATGTTTTCAGATTTTAGGAATGCGTTTATTTGAATATACAACAGTTTTTCAAAGAGTTTGCTAAAAGGATGTGTAATACAAATGGTTCTATAATTTTTTTCGTTTAGGTTGTCACCTTTTTTATATATAGGAGTTATATCTGATTTTTTTAGTAAGCCTGGAAATTCACAATCAATAATACATTGATTAAATGCGACTAATAATTGTTCTCCAAAAATAGGAAAAAAACGTTTAATAATAAAAACAATGTTTTCTAATTCATTGATTGTAGCAAGTCTAAAGGAAAATTGTTTTGATTGTTTGAGATTATCAGAATTTTGTTTTTTCTTATAAGGTGGGAAATTGAAATTTGAAAGTTATTTGAATGTTGAATTTAAATGATTTAGTATTTGAGTTTTGTCTGTAATGCTAGTATTATTGATGTTTAATTCATTTATTTTGGATGAAAGACCTTTAGATTTTCCAATACATTTATGGACGTATCGCCATTTTTCTTGAGTAGAATTTAATTGATTAAAGAATTTTTGCCGAGCTTTAGTTAATTTATTTTTTCTTAATTGCTTAATTACTTCCTTTGATTTTTCGTAATTGGTCCAATTAGTCTTTGTTGGCTCAGATTTTGCAAGATTAAATAATTCTCGTTTAATTGATACTAGATCATGGACTTGATTATCGTCAGTGTTTGAAAAAGGAAATTTAATTGCTTTAATCTTAACCTGACGCTTCTTAATTGGGGCAACAGTGTTTAATGCATTGTAGATTTCTTTTGCAATGTAATTAATCATTTGTTGTCCAGAATTTAATATGTAAGTATACTTAAATGGGGTGTTGTTTAAGGCCTTTTCCATTTTTTCATCTGAGTAAGATAAATAGTCTCTTGCAATAATGATTTTAAATTGCTTGCTTTTAGTAGTTTTGTTACTAATATATGTACACAGTGCATGATTACTAAATGATTTGAAAGAAATTTCAGAAATAGTAAAAAAGTAATCAATTAAATTGTTCATGCGAGTTGGACAAACCATTAACCCAACAGTGATGCAATGTGTTTCACTTCACTTTAGTTATTACTAATAATACATGGGTAGAAGTTGCTCTGTAGCAGGTTGCAAAACTGGTTATTACTCTAAGCCTAACATTCCAATGTATGGTTTTCCAAGTGATCCTGAAAGACGGACAATTTTACTAGCCAGTCTGCCAAATATAGGTATTAATGTAATGCAAAATATAGCAGTGTGGATTACATTTTCCAGACGATGTGCAAAAAGAAAAAACAAAAGGTAGTGTTTTTTAATATGTGTACATGTCTGAGCGTCTAAAGTATAGAATAATATGCACATTATAATAACTCATGTAGATTCTAATTAGGCTATTCGTTGACTTCATATACAGTTTTGAATACATTTTTTAGTAAATGATATGTTCAAGAAATTTTGAAGTTTGATTTTTTCCTATTTTGACAGTAAATTTTAGTTCTTCAACTTGGTTGTTTAGATATTTTTTATAAATACAGTGGAATTGCTTTATAAAAATAAAGAGGTTTTAACAGCAGTTCAGACTATGATATCACAGTCACTCCCCAGTTGCTAATTTAAATTTGCTATATCAATATTTCAAAATCTATTCCTAATACTTTTTTATTTTCATAAATTTATAAAATGTCAGCAATAGTGTACCACTTTTTTAAACATTTCTAACAATTCTCAGTGATTGTGACCAGTCAATTAACTCAATAGTAGTAAGTCAGAAATAACGCATCATAAATATCTTGCAATTGTTATCATAACATGTAGAGGAATGTTATATGAATAGTAAAAATTTAATCAATTATATAATGAAAGTATTATGAAAAATCATATAAAACAGCCCCATCAGAAATTTCTGATTTTAAATGACTTGAAAGTTGTTCAATAATTCGTGTAACAAAGTGTGTGTGTCTCTCGGAAATTTAAGATTTTTGACAAAACTCCACATGTATCACTACTGCATGCTATGTTTTTTAAATTAGCAGTTATTGCAGATTATTTTGTAGCATTTTTCTGTAATTCATTGAATTAATAATTGTTTTGTACCCCAAATTGTTCACCAGCAAAATGTCTCTGATCAGAATATCCTGTCTACTCTTCTGATTAAGATTCATAAGCAAAATGCAATTTCGCGTATTTTTCATATTTTAAAATGCTCAACCATTTGTGACTAATTCAATAATACTGTAGTAAAAGAACCTTAGCCATTTTGCAAAATTATTCAGCTAAAAAATACCTCTTTTTTAATTTGTAATTTAAGATTTTTAGGAGAATTTCTTCTTCCTATTGAACCACCGTCTATTTTTTCAAGTATTCCTATTTCTATTATTCCCCGCCCCCAACCAAAAACACTGACTACATTACGGAGTAGTTTGGAAGTTCGAACAGCTCAGCCTGATGAATTGTCTGAATTTAATGTTAAATATATCATAAATTATGATAATTTTGTAAATGACTTTCAATCAAAGATGCAAACGATTTCACATTCTGTGCAAGTAGTTGCAAATCAAAAATATTTTACGTTGTTATCAAACGATTTTTGTAGACCAATTTTCAAGTTTTCTTGTTTTCTTAATAAATGTCACAGGTTTAAAGGTAGTTAACATGGATTTTCTTGACAACAGTTTTGTAACGAGATGGAGTCAACTGTATGAAGTTGTTAGGTGCTTGATTACTGTAGTGGAGGATAATGAAAAATCTGACAAAGAAAAGTTTTTAGAACGTCAAATTCATTTATTGAATAGTAATGTTAAAATACAACAACAAGTTTCTATGATCACACTGACGTTATATTAGCATTAGGATTATATTCATTAAGTTGACCTGCCTATCAATATGTTCTCAATTATTGTTGTTTACCAAGCATTCGTTATTTTCAAAAAAATTATTTGACTTCTATTTGATATTGGAAATGTAAAGTCTTTAATTCAATTTAAGAGAAACTTGAACTTATTTGAGAAGACTTTATATCAATAGATGATCCAGATCATTTAAGTTTTCTATATAAGACTGGGCAGTTAGCTCAATTTAAGGCTCCTGTCAAAGCCTCAAATCATTCAAAATCTTTAAAAATGGACACTTCAAATGCATTAATGCGGATAAGTAATGGTTTTGTTGCATTGGCCAAACATTTATTACATGCAACTAGAATTTATCAATACAAATATTTCCTTCTTGGAAAATTTGGTGGAGATACAATTGAAGAATTGTTTGCGCATTTCAGAAGATTTGCAGGTTGCAATTACTATATTTCTGTGCAAAAAATTATTCAAACACATCGATTAGATTAAGCGAAGCTATTTTTGCACCTCAATGTAATGCTCCAAGTTTTAGATGGTTCTCATTTATGTGAATTGTGTGATTATGCGTTTCATGCAGAAGAAATTACATATATTAACAGTTTGAATCCAAGCTCAATTCAGTTTATCTTAGATAAGGATACACTCAACGTTCTTTTATATGTTTGTGGCTATATTATTCGAACTGATAAAC